>BQNB010009881.1:0-85573 GCA_026074375.1 Tanacetum coccineum
ATATATATATATATATATATATATATATATATGATTTTGTTTCCCTTTTCACACTTGGAATTTTTAGCATTTGCCTTTTTCGTTCTTAAGTGTGGGGGTGACACCCGACATTTTTGAACATTGAGGCCAATGTTAAGTTTTAAGTGTGGGGGATTTCTGTCGAAATGATCATACTTGTGCCTGTCTGTGTCCCTCGCAACCCCGTTTTGACCAATATATTATTTTATTTTACTAAAAAATGATATAAAAATGTTTAATAAATAAGTAGGCCCGTAGGCTAGAACTAGGGAGATTTTGACTTGACCGAGTATTACACTCTAGCTTTCCCTTTAGCTTTCGAGACTAAGCGTTTGCAAGACTTTAAAATTTTGCAAAGAACGAAAAATGATAGAGTTGAATTTAAGTTAGATGCTAAGCGTAGAGTAGTTGGATCTCTTTAGAGCTCATAGAGGTTAATTGTGGATTTTTGCTCCTATCAGCTTAAAAAAACTATAAAAAATAATAATTTTCATTAAATAAAGTTGCTTGGTTTTTGTGATTCTTAGTTTAAATCCCTTCTTGGAGATTCCTTCTGATGAAAGTAAGGTACACATCGAGGTTTTGTCAGTGTTGTAGGGAAATAGGCTACCGATTCCTGACGGCTCGCTCCCGTTGTCTAGGTAGCTAAAAGATTACAGGTCTTGAAATTTGGCTTTAATAATAATAATGTAATAAACTGAAGCCGAAATAAGACCCCAATTTCCTATCGGTTCGCTCCTGATGTTGCAGTCGTTTAAAGGGTGAAAGTAATAATAATAATAATCCGAGACTGATAAAAGTTTGTTGTTTCATGTCGGTTTGCTCCCGATGTCTCAGCCTTCAAAAAAGTCGAGGAAATTACAGAGGTCGAAATAAGACTACTGTTTCCTGTCGGTTCATTCCCGATGTCTCAGTTGTTTAAAGGACTGAGGGCTAATAATGTTGCAATAATAATAATAAAGCCAAATTTTGACTTCAGGGTTATCTAAATAAAGCCTCCATCTCTGGACTCGTAGTTGAGTTGTTTCAGATGAAATAAAAAGGATAACCCCTAAATCATGCGAAATTATAACCTTAATGTGGACCTTATTCTCAGCATGTCGTCTCTTTAGGAAAGGATTACAAACTAATTATGGTTTAAACCGGTCTCCTTTATAATAATAAGACCTTAATCTATTGAAATAAGTGATCTCGTTTCACATTATATTTTCCGAATAAAAATCTTAGAGGAATTAGGAATAAGGGAGCGAAAAGTAGTTGCGTTTACACAATTAGCATTTATGAGTAGTGTTAGAATCTAATTTTATACTTAGCTGTGATTTTGTTTTAAGCTTGGTTTGGGGATTGTGAAAATCAAGGATGACGAACTCCCGTTCTTAAGGCTTTTTAAATAAATTTTATCTTAGTTTTATCTATTATTGAATAAGTGGTTAAAACGGAGGCGCTTTAGAAATAAATTATTTTAAACTCTCTTAATGAACCTTTTCTTTTTTGTTTGATATGAGGAGTTATTAAGTTAAGGGGATTAAATTATTTTTTTTCGGGCGTGTATTATAAACATTGCGTGTAGGACCAACAATGGCTAAGTGTGGGGGAATTTGATGTGTGCTTAAACAAACATCATTTTAGCCTCGGAAAATACTATAAAACGGACTAATAACCATGAAATATGCTTAATTATATTGCAAATATGTTTAGTATGTGTTATTTTGTCTTGCAAGTACAAATGATTGAAAACAATACAAAAACGATGACTTTTGGATAAGATTCGATGACGTTTACGCGTTTTTCGATATCAATACGAAGTCGGAAAAATTCCCCGAGCATGCCATTGGAAAGAGCACAAAATTATGAGTTCAATGGTGCTTAATTTGTTTATTGGGTCGACCCGATACCCTTTATATGTGTCGGACCGACCCATACTTATTATTAGTCCAAGCTTAGCCTACTCTGCCCAACACCTTGACTGCCTTGCTGCGGCCCAGTTCAGAAAAATACAACCAAGCCCAAATCCAGCTCGACCCATGACTTGTACTACAGCTTAAAGAAAATGCAAAGATAAAAAGGAGGGATCGAGACATCATATGAGATTCATTTTTTATCTCCATTTTTATTTTTTCGTTAGTAGCAGTAGGGTAGTTTAGGAGTAGGTTAGATTATTATCTAATGTTTTTTTTCATTCCAATCATATGAAATAGTTTAGGTTTAATTTGTAATGAACCGATTGATTTATTGAAGAATGATTTTTGATTGATTGTAGTTAATGATTCGATGGTTTGAAAAGGGTTTCACAGGTTTAGTGTTTGATTACGTTGCTTCTTCCTTCCTCGTTCTCCTTTCATTCGTGGCTTATTGACTTCTTTTCTTCTTTCCTTTCGTTGATTATTAACCTAATAAGCTGACTTATAGCTTATTTTTGTTACCCTTTTGGAATAGAGCTTTAGTTCGAGTGAGCTTATCAATAGCTATTTCGACTTGGCTTATTTCATTTAGCATATATAGATTATAAACCTAATAAGCTCAACCTCTTGGCTTATTGTGTTTGCTTATTCTGATTGGTTGCTTGTTCAGATTGCCAGCTTATATTCTTGGGTGGTTTAAGCAGCTTTAAAAGTCCCAGTGTTAGTTTTCTAAAAATAAATAAAAAGAAAAGATAATAAAAATATGGCATAGCTAAGAATCGAATCCAATACCTCATCTTCGCATCCCCTTAGAGTTTACAATTATACTAGGACTCCTTTCTTGTTATAGTTTGAAAATAGTTATTAATATAGAATATCTTAGTTTTAGTATTAGGCTTAATCAGCTTATCATAGCTTATTTACACAGCTTATTCTAATTTGTTTTCCTAACGTTTGTGACTTCGTGACTCCGTTTCTACATCTAAGGCGTAAAGCTTATGAGTCTTATAAGCTAGATTTTACCTTAAGTTTAGAGCTTGTTAGCTTTTATAAGATTAATTAGTATATAAAGTTTACACTTTATTAACTAATTAGTTAAATAAAAACTAAAAAGAAATAAACTTTTGTATTATTTTAGTTTATAAGATCGGGTGGTTTTAATCGTCTTCATTGCTTCAATCAGGTTCTACTTTCTTTTCCTTTTTCAATAATTAGTAGTTTTAGCTTAACTAGCTTAATATGTTCGTTATTATTGTTACGCTTATTATTATTAGTTTAGTTGCCATGTTTAGCGAATAGACTTATATATGCTTGTTAAGTGAGTAGCGATTAGTGAATTAAGTGTGAATTAAAAAAAGATTTGTTGATTAATAATTTTCGGATTATTTAGATTTCTTATTTGATTATTTTGAGGGAAAAATCCGGAGAAATAATCAAACATTAAATCTAGAAATTAATACCAATATAAAATATCATTTTCAAAATAAACCAACGTTGTGAGAAAATGATATTTTTACGGGTATTAATTCATCAACATTGAATTGAGTAATTTGTACCAAAATAAAGGATTGCTTTCAATATAAACCAACGTTGTAAGAAAACAGTTTTTTTAAACGGGCACTAATTACGTATTAACTCTTTCCTTCACACTTAATGATCTTTTCGCCTCACTTGACAAGCATATCCGTTTTAGTTATATTTTAGTATTATTTTAGCTTGTTATTATATTAGTATAAGAACAAAAACCAAACAAAAGATAATCAAGCATCAAACGACAAACATTAACGTAAATATCAAATTCAATTCTCGCCGTGGATACGACATCCGGAAGATTAATTATCACTTGTCCTCACGTGATTTTTTACATCTAATGGGAAATACTTATAATATTACTTCGACACGCTTTTGACGTTTATCCCTAAACTTATATACATTCCTAACTGCTTAATAATAAAACTCCATATAGTAAGAACCTCATGAGTTCTTTCAGTTGTTATAGTTTTTTTTTTGAACGGAGTTGTTATATTTAATAGGGTACACTTATCGAACATGTAAAAACACCTTAAGCAAAAATCTATATCAAAACTTCATGTGTACACGAGGACCTAAAACTAGTTATACAATTTAGAATAACTCGGGTGTTTTGATACACATCTGATATGTATAAATGAACTCTAATTAAGTATACCATACGAGTGAAATTAAGTTTGGATCATCGTATCTCGATTTCTACATGAATATGAAATTTGACTTCGACAAATAAGACAAGTCGGACGTATGAGAAACCACTTCTTAACACAAGTGGTATGAAAGAAGTGGTTGCATGGTTTCACAACTCGAGTCCTCTCATTTGTTTTAAACTCATCCAAACATACCACACACTCATAATTCTCGTTCTCGTATATCTGCTCCTCGTCATTAAGGTTGTATACATATAGTCTAAACTCCGTTACGTCTTCAAAGCTTGATCTTTTTGTGAAATCCTCAAAAGCAAAAGCAAAATACAAGTGATATATCAAACACACAACTGCCACCACACCGATAACAACGACGAAAAGTATTATCACTATGTCATGACTAGTAGTCAACTCGCCGCAATCTGGGAGTAAGTTTGCTTGTGCTATGTTTTGGCATACATCAACCTGGTCAATCATGATTTGTTCGTGTTTTTGAGATTGTGTGTTTAAGGTGAATGAGTTTGGTCATTTTTTTACTTATATTAAAAACAAATCGTGTTAATGGATTACATTATGGAGTCTAATGTAGAAATTATAACAAATATTGAGTGAATCTAACCAACCACCCCTTGATTCACTTATAATCTCAGATCCAATACAATACAAGAAAAGAAATCAAGATTGGTCACAAAGAATGATCAATCAATACAACTGATAATGATACAATACTCAGATAGATCAAAACAATTGATCTATCAACTGAAACTAATAATACGATGAGAGAAAGATATTAGGGTTTTTGAAGAGAGAGAGATATAAGGATTTTTGTAGAGAGAGAGAGATAGATTATATGAAGAGCAGCTGACCACAAGCTTATATAGGCAGCAACTATCAGCACTTGGCAACTTTAACCCTTGCACATATAACCAACATACAAACACAAACTAAACATGGGATTAGAGGTTAGAAAGACTAAGAAAAAATGACAATACAAGCCCCTGAACTTTTAGACAGAAAAACTTGATATATTTAACATCCTCCCTCAAGTTTTTTCTAGTTTAAACATATCTAACATTCCAAGTTTACCACACAAAATTTTGTGTTGCTCAATGTCAAGACCTTTAGTAAGAATATCAGCAATTTGCTGAGTGGTATGAATTTTCTCAGTTTTAATAACACCAGTACACCACTAGCAACTTTTTCTCTAACCAGATGAACATCAATTTCAAAATGTTTAGACTTTTCATGAAATACTGGGTTTGCAGCAATCTGCAAAGCAGAACTATTATCACAATACATCACAACAGGTAAAAGGTTCTTAACACCCATATCACCCAACAAATTTGATACCAGATAACTTCCCAAGTTGTAGAAGCCATGCTTCTATACTCTGCTTCAGCAGAAGACCTATAAAAAGTAGATTGCTTCTTACTTTTCCATGTAATCAATGAATCACCTAAGAATACACAGTATCCAGAAATAGATTTTCTAGTAGTTGGACACCTAGCCCAGTCAGAATCAGTATAAGCTCTAAGCTTAAGATTACCAATTTTGTTAATTTGAATACCACTCCTTGAAGAACCCTTAAGATATCTTAAGACTCTCAGGGTAGCATCCAAATGAGAATTAAGAGGAGAATGCATCAACTAACTTAAGCAGTGAACAATATAAGCTATATCAGGCCTTGTATTAGTAAGATATACAAGCTTACCAACAAGTCTTTGATAATTTGAAACATTCACAAGTAAATGATCATCATCAGATTCAGTATGGTTCAAAGTAGCATATTTAGGCAAAGGAGTATCAACATGTTTAGTAGCTAAAAGACCAAATTCATGTAAAATCTCTAGGCAATACTTCCTTTGACTAAGACAAATACTATCTTTGTTATTCGAAACTTCAATACCCAGAAAATATTCAACTTTCCTAAGTCTTTTATTTGAAACTTAGACATAAGAAATTGTTTAAACTTCTGAATCTCATTCAAATTATTCCCATTGACCACAATATCATCCACATACACAAGTAAGATAATGAATACATTATCAGAATTCTTTGTAAATAAAGAATAATCAAACTTAGATTGCACAAAACCATGCTTAGTAAGGGCTTGAGTCAACTTGGCATTTCACTGTCTAGGAGCTTGCTTAGGTCCATACAAGGACTTATTTAACATGCAAACTTTAGATTTATCAATATCAAAACCAGGAGGAAGAGTCATATAAACATCTTCAGAAAGGTCACCATAAAGAAAGGCATTATTTATATCAAGCTAAAACAAATCCCAACCATTACAACTAGCAACATTTAACATACACCAAACAGTGGACATTTTGACAACAGGACTAAAAGTCTCCAAATAATCAAATCCCTCCCTCTGACTAAAGCCCTTAGCAACAACCCTTGCTCTATATCTTTCAATGTCACAAGTGGAGTTATATTTTATCTTCCACAGCCATTTAGACCCAACAGCCTTTCTTCCCATAGGAAGATCACAATCAGTCCAAGTATTATTTCTATTTAAGGCTTCTATTTCATTATTTATTGCTTCAATCCAGTTAGGCTTCTTAACAGCTTTAAAATGAGAAGTAGGTTCACTAGATTTATTTAGATTTGTAGAAAAATAGTAATTTGAAGTATTTAGATTGATATAAGTGACATATTTCTCTAAGCCATACTTCTTACTACTGTTAACCACATAGGCATTAAATTTAGCAGGCATCTTTGGAACCCTACTAGATCTTCTAAGATCATGCTGACTTTGACTAAAGTTCTCAGGCAAATTCCCTTGAGCAGGAGAATCAAAATTGATGTGGACATTGCCCTCAGAAGAAGATGTTTCACCCATAGAAGTTGCAAAGTCATCTTCATAGTCATCAGCATTGCTGGAGCAAGGATGAGCATTGCCATCATTATAGGGTGTATCATACACTCTCCCATCATCATTGTGACTTAAAGAAGTTTGGAAATCAGAATGCTTCTCATAAAAAAAGTTTAGACCATTGACATTATTATCAGAAGACTCAGATAAAATACTTTGTTCCTTTTGAAGACTATCATTCATTTTTAAAGGAAAAATATTTTCATAAAACTTTATATCTCTTGAATAATAAAACATTTTTGACTCAAGACTGTTAACTTTATAAGCCTTTTTGTTGTAGAGAAACCAATAAGAACACATTTTTCAAATTTAGCAGAAAACTTATCAGAATTATTAAGAACATATGAGAAACAAAGACATCCAAAACTCCTCAAATGAGAGAGTTTTGGTTTAAAACCATACACAAGCTCAAAAGGAGATTTGATATTAAGAACAGAAGAAGGCAACCTGTTAATAAGATACGCAGCAGTTAAGACACATTTAGTCCACATATTTAAAGGAATACCACTTTGAAACAAGAGACTTCTAGCAACATTAAGAAGGTGTCTGTGCTTCCTCTCAGCAATTCCATTTTGCTAAGGAGTATAAGCACAAGAAGTTTAATAAATTATACCAAGACTGTTAAACAATTCAGTCATTTTATTATTGACAAATTCTGAACCATTATCAGACCTTACATACTTAAAGTGATTAGGAATCATATTAATGTAACTAACAAACTAATAATACTTCATCTTTAGTTTTTATAAGATAAATAACAGCCCTGGTATAATCATCCACAATGGTTAAGAAGTATCTAAAACCATCCTTACTAACCACCTTATAAGGACCCCACAGATCTAAATGGATCAATTCACCAATATCAATGGTCTGTTGATTACTGAAAGTAAAAGGCTCTTTACTTTGCTTAGCCTTGTGACATCTGTCACAAGGTGACACATGAGAGTCTTTGGTGAAATTAAGGTCCTGCTGAAGCATATCAACAACTTCGTCAAAGGGATGACCAAGCCTAGTATGCCACATAGACTTAGAAATAAAACAAACAACAGATGAATTACCTATAGTCTGACTATTAGAAGATAAGCGAGAGACATAGTCAAACATATATAGGCCACCATTTTCACTACCAGTCCCCACAATTTTGTTTTGATGCAAATCCTGAATAAAACACTTTGTTTTAGTAAATCCCACAAACATTCTGCTATCTCTGATAAGCTTATTCACAGAAAACAAACTCACAGAGTACTCTGGGACCAACAACACATCAAATAAAATAATTTTATTAGATAATTTTAAATTTCCAACATACTCAATTTTTGCAAGAGTCCTATTAGGATGCCCACAGTTAAGTTTAAATCAGTTATATCAATAATTACAAACATATTTAATGTGGAAATTGTCATGTGTTGATTAGCTCCAGAATCTATAATCGACCTCAAAGTAACTTTACACATCATAGAATTGCTGTTATAGAAAATTTTGAAGTTAAGATTAAAAAAGACATTGTAGTTGAAGAAACTACCCTTACCTGCCATATTGGCCTGAACACTTCCAGAAGGTGCTTCATTGATGAGATTCATCAACTTCATCATCTGTTCATTGGTGAAAGATAATGAAGCACCTTTCTCAGAAGATGAAGAAACAGAATTAGCATTGAAGGTTCTAGGACCATTAAGCTTAGGACCATGATTCTTATTATATCCAGAAGGATACCCAATAATATCAAAACATCTGTCAACAGTGTGACCAACCTTTCCATAGTTTGTACAATGCAAGTTAGGGTTAGGACCCCTATTATTAGTAGAATTTCCAGTCCTTTTGTTATTATCAAATTTTTTGTTCCCATTATTATTCCAAGAATTAGATATGGCCACAAAACTAGAAACCTGAGGTTTGGTCACAGAACTAGAAGAAGAAGAGGCTATGCCTCTATGAGATTCTTCTCTGGATATGATAGCAAAAGCATCTTTCACATCAGGAAGAGTTTCCCTAGCTAGAAGACTACTTCTAATAGGTTGGAACACATCATTAAGACCCATAAGAAATTGCATAAGTTTGATTAACTAATTATGTTTAGAAACATCTTCTCTTGCAGCACAAGAACACTTAGGCAATTTGGTCATAATGTCAAATTCTCTCCATAATGAGTTTAGTTTATAGTAATATTCACAGAAACTTAATTTTCACCTTGTTGAAAAATGAAGTATTTTGAAGAAGATTAAAAATTAAAAGACCCTTTCAAGTTTTCAAAAGTTTCCTTTTACGTTCAAGCCCAGACCTCAGAAGCATTATCAGAGAAAATTTGACCAAGAAACAAGTCTTCAGAAATAGAATTAAGTAACCAAGATAACACAATAGAATTGCATCTCTCCCACTGATTGGACAAGGGCTCACTATTAGAATAAGTGGATTTAAGACAAGTTCCATCTAGAAAACCAATTTTATTTTTAGTATTAATAGCCAATTTCATAGCAGCAGCCCATACTCTATAATTTTCAGTTCTAGTAAGCTTAACAGATATGATAGTATTAGAATTGAAATTACTAGTTTGCAAATGCAAAGGATTACCTAAATCCAAATTGCTAATCTTATCATCACTAGAACTAGCACCAACCATGATGAAATAAACAGATAAACACAAATAAAGCAGATAAAAGACAAAAATCACACACAACAAGAAACAATAAAGACCAAAATAAAGGAAGAATTCCTAAGATTTATAAAACTACTCAATTGAGAGAACTAAAGTTGGCCAGAGCTAGTATTCACACCAATCAGAGTTGGAGGATCAAGGAGTTAACCGAACTCGTTTGCACTCTCTACAATCAAGATTTTATAAATCTTAAAGAACAGACTTACAGAGCAATAATGCAGCGGAAATACAAGATCTATAACCTATACACTTGATTCACTTACTCAAGTGTACAGATGAACCCAGAAAAGGAAAAACCTCAAAAATCAAGATTAGGGATTCAAAATCCTAAAATCAATTTTCACCAATTAACCACAGATCCACCGAATCAATACCCAATAGACCAAGATTCACCACCAGAAGATCTTCAGAAACCAAGATCTAAGAAAACCCCCAAAATTGAACAAACCTTAAATTCAAAAAATCGCCAGATCAGAGCCTGAGCTTTGATACCATGTAGAAATTATAACAACTATTGAGTGAATCCAACCAACCACCCCTTGATTCACTTATAATCTCAGATCCAATACAATACAAGAAAAGAAATCAAGATTGATCACAAAGAATGATCAATCAATACAACTAATATTGATACAATACTCAGATAGATCAAAACAATTGATCTATCAACTGAAACTAATAATATGATGAGAGAGAGATATTAGGGTTTCTGTAGAGAGAGATAGATCATCTGATGACCAGCTAACCACGAGCTTATATAGGCTCCAACTATCAGCACTTGGCAACTTTAACCCCTACACATTTAACCGACATACAAACACAAACTAAACATGGGATTAGAGGTTAGAAAGACTATGAAAAATGACAATACAGGCCCCTGAACTTTTAGACAGAAAAAATTGATATATTCAACAGTATTCGATAGCAAACTTATCAATAAGGTCAAGAAAATACGTGATGGACTCAAGTGCAATAAATTTATACAAAACATTTGAGCATTAGGATTTAAAAATCCTTATACAATAAATTTAACTATTATGTCAATATTCACATTAGCACTTACGTTGTTTATATAAATATGTATAACAAAAATATTAATGTACATGAAAACTCGATAAAAGCTTGAGCTCGAGCTCGGCTCGTCGTGCATTTCAAGCTAGTTTATTGGGCTCGGGTTCAAGCTCGATAAAAGCTAACACCCATATCACCCAACAAATTTGATACCAGATAACTTTACAAGTTGCAGAAGCCATGCTTCTATACTCTGCTTCAGAAGAAGACCTGGACAAAGTAGATTGCTTCTTACTTTTCCATGTAATCAATGAATCACCCAAGAATACACAATATCCAGAAATAGATTTTCTAGTAGCTGGACACCTAGCCCAGTTAGAATCAGCATAAGCTTTAAGCTTAAGATTACCAATTTTGTTAATTTGAATACCACTCCCTGGAGAACCCTTAAGATATCTTAAGACTCTCAGGGCAGCGTCCAAATGAGAATTAAGAGGAGAGTGCATGTACTGACTTAAGCAGTGAACAACATAAGCTATATCAGGCCTTGTATTAGTAAGATATATAATCTTACCAATAAGTCTTTGATAATTTGAAACATGCACAAGTAAATGATCATAATCAGATTCATTATGGTTTAAAGTAGCATTTTCAGGCAAAGGAGTATCAACATGTTTAGCAGCTAAAAGACCAAATTCATGTAAAATCTCAAGGCAATACTTCATTTGACTAAGACAAATACCATATTTGTTATCCAAAACTTTAATACCCAGAAAATAATTCAACTTTCCTAAGTCTTTTATTTGAAACTTAGACTTAAGAAATTGTTTAAACTTCTCAATCTCATTCAAATTATTCCTAGTGACCACAATATCATCCACATACACAAGTAAGATAATGAATACATTATCATAATTCTTTGTAATCAAAGAATAATCAAACTTATATTGCACAAAACCATGCGCAGTAAGGGCTTGAGTCAGCTTAGCATTTGACTGTCTAGAGCTTTCTTAAGTCATACAAGGACTTATTACCTTAGCAAACTTAAGACATATCATAACAAACCAGAAGGAAGAGTCATATAAACATCTTCAGAAAGGCCACCATAAAGAAAGGCATTATTTATATCAAGCCGAAACAAATCCCAACAATTACAAATAGCAACATTCAACATACACCTAACAGTAGACATTTTGACAACAGGACTAAAGATCTTAAATAATCACAATCCCTCTGTAACATTCCATATTTCAGTCATTTACAATACTATTTAATTTACTAATTAGTTTTTTTCTCGTACGTCGTTCACTTTAAATTTTAACGTTAAGCTAAATCGCGTAGACAGAAAAATATCATACATGTAAACGTGCATTAGACAATTAAATATTACATCAGCAAGTGTTATATATTATTAAATGAGGATAATTAATACTTTGTCATCTTATTTTATTTTGGCTACGTAAAAGCTTACTTTTCATGATAAAATGCTTTAGCAATCCCGGAAGTTTCTAAACCAAACTACGCCTAAACGTATACCACGAATTTACCCAAACTCAAAATAATCAAAAATAACATCGAATATGTATTAAGATGCCGAATTTTTGAGGAATTAACCAAGAGTTTACAAGTTGTAATAATATCTAGATATTATATAGATATTTATAAAAGTAATCTTACACCTTTTACAACTTGTCATGTAAACTTTAACCTAGGGTTAGAAAGTAACCATGGTTAAGTTAGGTAGATATTTTTACTATAAATAGGCATGCATGCATGAGAAATATTTACATACTCTTATACTTAACAAAATTTATATTCTTTCTCACTTTTTGAAGTCAAAACCACGGCACTCATCTAGCCACAAAACAAAATCCATAACTGATTTATATAAGATCATACAACCCTATACACAACATACTTAGCGTATTCGAAGGTGTATACAAGCCTTGATCACCATTTGCAAAGTATTAAGAACGAAAAAGTAAAGATTAGGGTTTTATGGAAATCCTAATCCTAGGGATATAATCTTGAAAGCTTGGGTATTTGCGAATCTAAACAGTTTAGCATTCCTTTTACATCCTATACATTCCCCCAAATATCCCAATAAACTTAAGGTTTCCTTTTTTTTATTTCAAATCTTTCAAACTATTATTCTTATGATTTTATGTGTTTACATGTGGAAATATAGCCATAATCAACCATAAGGCCCTGTTCTAAATGAAAAATGAGTTATATCTTATGTTTATGATTATATGCACTTATTCTTATGTCATGTGATCCTATATATCATGGAAAAGTAAAAATAAAAGTATGTTAACCTATGGATTAAGTATAAACATGTTTAGGTTAAATTAGGGTTTTATAAGGTTTCTTAAACTTCACATGTGAAATTAATGAAAGTAAAAGGGTTAAACTTGTTACAATGAATTTACAAGGACTAGGGATGATATTGAACCTTATTATAAGTACCACATATGTAAAATATGGTTATAAGAGTTTTTATAGTAAACTACTAACTTAATTAATACATAAAACAAGGTTTTATAAAGTAACATGTATGAAATACATAGGGGCTGTCCAAATTCGAATTTTGGACAGTAGGTTATGAGGTTTTATAAAAATAATACGCCTCGTGACGATTCCATAATGATAAGAAACTCGAAAAACCGATCTATAACGAAAAAGATACGTTAAAAACGAGTTTACGACTACAAATACTTTTATAAAACTATTTTTATAGAAAGTTACTATTCATGGCAGTAGGTTTGAGTTTAAAACACCTAAAATATGATATAACTTTTGATTACGAGATCGTACACGCAAGAATCGTTCAAAACGGAACTATAACGAGTAAATTACGACATTTCCGATAATTAAAGTTTATAAAAGTAATTTTATAAACTATGAACAGTAAAAAGCACTATTCATCAGTGGATTTATCTTTATAAAATATAATACCTCTTTTAATAACAAAAACGTACTCGAAGGAATCACTAAAATCGGGATTAAAACGAATAAGTTATTACGATTACAAGTTTACGCTAATTAAAGCCTAAAACGATTAATTAGCTGTTATGAACAGTAATTTTACTATTCATCGCAGAATCTTAAAAACTTGAAAATGTAATATTTTGATCGCTCGTCTTACTACGAAGACGTGGACGTAAGAAACGCGAGCAACGGGCTTAAAACGACCAAATTAGGTCATTTTTACGAAAAGTATATTTATAAACGTTTTCACTTTATAAATATTATTTTACTAAAACGATTAGTCGGTGATTATGCTAAATAGAAATATTGAGTGGAAATCAAAGTGCATATTACTAGTGAGTTTCATAAAGAGGCCTCTTCGATGGCGTATCGACGATGTATGTGGATTTACGATTTAAAGTATCCTAACTCCTCGAACGGACATGCATGACCTCCATTAATTATTGATAGCCCGAACAAATAGCACCGTAACTACTATAACATGTTTATTGAATGTTTAAAATTGAAGTACTCGTACTTATACGACCTTAATTTTTAAATATAGGTTGCATCGCACAGTATTGCGTGACATTTTTATCTGTGATTATTGTGACTATCATTATTCAAGGTGAGTTCATAGCCCCCATGTTTACGTACAGTAATCGTTTTAACAAACTCTAAGGGATGAAATTACAATGCTTATTTTACTTTGGACACAAGATGTATTTCTAATCGTTTCAAAGTGTTTTAAACTAAAGTTAAAAATAATATCTATGCCAATTACTGCCTGAATTATTAATGCCCTAAGTTACCACTATTGCCATTAATGTCCAACTATATCAAAGAACCTTCAATTGCTATTGTAGTGAGCGCGAGTGTTTGGTATAGATCTATCGGACTGAACAATCCCCACCAGAAATTCTTGGTCACCAAGTTGACATGGTGCATTTAACATTGAGAAATACTTTTAGGTATGTTGGCAAGCACCTATACATTTGGGCGATAAACTAATTTAAGGCTTCGGTTCCATGATCTTAGTGCAATATAAAACGTGTAGACTACGTAAATGTGTTTTAGAGTCATTATACATCGAACTTGTGGTCCCCAAATTAGCCAATAAACCAATGATTTCACACAACCTTTGTGTTGACTTTAGCATGTAGAATTTCAGGTCCTAGGTATGAAGACTGAAGGGGAGCCGTGTCGGATATCCATGAATACGGATTCTGTGTTTATCTAGAATTATATGCAACTTATGTCTATTCTTAAAACTTAAGTCATCTTTTGAGATTTGTTTAAATTATTTTGGATGTTATATGACATCAAAAATATATTTGCCTAAGTATTAACTCCTGATATTTTGCAATAAATGAAATATTATCTTAAAATGTCCAATGTTTTGGTCTTTCCATATCATGTTTTTTACTTGAAGTACACCCAATGTTACATATCCGCTCTACCTTATTTAGGTGTAGATACAGATGTGGTACCATATCGCAGGTTATAGGGAACTTGGTCATTTTCAAAACCTAGTCTAATAACTACAAAGTTTAAAGATTTTCTTTTCTTCATTTTCAAATTTTACAGAATCCTATCACGCTAATCCGATATCCACGCGCGCGTATTTCCCCGATCCTTACTTTCTTTTCTGATTATCATTATTGCCATTATTAAAACCCTAATAAATATATAATACTTGTTAAATTCGATCTCTTTACGACTATCGTTTTGACATATCAAGCTCTAATTATCTCAGTCAATTATATAACCCTGAGAAATTCATGATTATTTAACGAACACCTTCTATTTCCATTTCTCCAACATTATCAAATCCATAACTCTGCATACCTTTACAAAATTCTTAACTAAATTTAACACATATGTTTTTCCAGAATCATGCCGGCCAGGATATTTTAAGAAGAAATCCGTAAGAAGATATGGAAAGGCGTGTGCCAGCCATTGGAACAAATATGAAAAAGACTCAGCTGACATCAAACAATACTGGTAGGATCTGGATCAACAAATACTGAGGGACTTGTGATGCCATAGATACAGGTATGTTCGTATAAGACATTATGAACTGCAAGCCTCACACTTTCAAGGACTGAAGGCGTAGTCGGACTGAAAACGGTTGGTTCTAAAGATAGAGCAAGTGTTTGAGATTTGCAAATGTGCTGAAGATGACAAGTAGAAGTTTTGCTAATAGTGCATGTTCGAGGTCGTGCCCTTAACCTTGTGGAACGGAAATGTTATCAGACTTTGGGACTCGCTAAAGCTAATTCCAAATCACCTGGAGCAACATGAAAGCTATGATGACGACTGAATACTGCCCATCAAACCGAAATCGAAAAGCTTGAGCAAGAGCTCATGAGCTCTGACTCTGAAAGGAGATGATACGAGGCTTACAGCAATCGCATCCATGAACTAGTTCTGATTGTCCTGAATTGATGCCCACTGAAACAAGAAGATTGGAAAGTACCATTCTCGTGGGTTTCCCTGAAGGAATCAAAGGAAATATGATTTCTTCTAGGCTCCGCGGCCTTGCATTAGGCAATCAACATGGCCCTGCCTGGTCGAGCAATCAGTTCCCGGGAAAGGCTGCTAAGAATTATTGAAAGTAATAAAAGGAATGGGAAGTCAACCAAGGAACACCAATAACACTAACCATAACTACTACAATAACCACAACAACAACCATAACCGCAACCGAAACACCAAAATTATCCCCAGCAGACAAAACAGGAGACAGGAACCGTCAGGGCATTGCTGCAGCCCCAGATGGGGAAGATATTATGCTGGAAATTTACCAAAGTGCAATCGATGCAACTTACATCATCATGACCGTGTCCTCAAAGGTGCCAGAAATGACAAAAATTGGTCACCTAAGAAGGATTGTAGATTCGGGTTCAGGTGCAGGTAAAACTTCCAGCAAAATGTGACATGCATCGGGTGTGGTGATAAAGGACACTACAAGGAATAAGTTCCAAAAGCAAGGAACCAGTATAATGAATGGAGCTCGTGCTAGAGCTTATGTGGTGGATAAAATCCGCAGCAAACCGAAAGTGGTCACGGGTACTATCACCCTTAATAGATCACTACGCTTGTATTCACTTATTCTGGTGCAGTAAAGATTTTTGTATCTCTGCGTTAACCCTTTCTTGATATTGCCCCAACCGCTTTGAACACTAGTTATAGAAATCGAATAGCAGAATCGGAACAAAGTTTGGTTAGCGACCAATACCAATTTATATAGTTGCACCATATTCTTATAAAATCACTCCATCAAATAAGACTTGTTGCCAACCCGACAAGAAGTTTTGATTGATCATATGGGAAAGGATTGTTTGTGCGCATCCTACCGATCTCTCATCGCATGTTAAGAGAATATGACCGTATTCCTCTTCTGAATGCGATATTCTGGAATTTCAATGCGTGAGGCCGTAAAAGGATCTTGGATCACTTCATACACCGAAAGAATGGAAAGATTTGAGAACGCCATCTTCAAGCAACGCGAGGGGATCAATAGTAGGATGACTAAAATGTTCGGACTTCTCAAGGAACTCATGACCAGCAGAACCCCTAAGAAAGTATTGATAAGAGAGGAAGCCAAATTCCTCATCACCAAGAATGTGAATTCTATCTCTCTGACGAAAGGAGAAGAAGAAAGGAGTAACAAGACGGAGGTAACACTCGACAACACTGAGAAGCCCACCGAAACAGAAACGGAAATGCCAGTAAATGAGGCCGAAACGAGGAATGGAGCTGAAAACGGGGCAGGAAACAAATCAATCAAAACACCTGAGAACGAAGAAGCAGTGGAAGCACCCGGTTCTCAGTCTGTCGCGTATTACCTGAAGCATAAGATCAATGAAAAGCTAATCATGGGACTATTTGACAACAACAGATTCAATAACTCTCTGTCAGGAACCCGAGTTAGGAAGAAAAAGGGAAAGACATATAAAGTATTGCCTAGGGGGCCTATTTATGAAGTGATCCTCAAGAAAAAGAAAACAAAGAAGGAGGACATCGGAGGAAATTTTGAAATACCTTGCAGCATGGGGAGCCTTAAGCACATGAATGCTCTCGTTGACCAAGGATCTGACATGAACGTCATGCCCTACACCACCTATATGAAACTTACCAACGAAAGGCCTGCTGAGACTAACATTAGACTCTCACTAGCTAGCCACTCGTACATTTACCCCTTAGGAATCGCTGAGGACGTGTTGGTAGAGGTCGTTGAACATGTGTACCCCGTAGACTTTGTGATTTTAGATATCAAGGAGAACGAAAAGAGGCCTTTCATCTTAGGAACACCATTTCTTACAACGGCCAAGGCCACAGTTAAGTTTGATAAGGGTGCCATAACTCTAAGATCAGGAAAGAATAAGGTAAGTTTCCATAGGATACCCGATCCCCCCTGTATGACCGACAAGGGAGTCAAGAACGACATAGAACCTATAGCACCCACTATGACCGTGAATAGACTAGTCCTAGAATAGGAAGAGAGGATAAGACTTCATCAAGAAAAGGAGATGGAGTTTGACCAATGGAGAAGCAAGAACTTTAAAGACAAGCACCCTGCCCTTACAATAGTTAAAGAAGAATTAGAAGATAAAGGAGAAGTAGAATTGGGTGCGGTGGTGTTTGCCCTTAAAATCTGGAGACATTATCTTTATGGTACGAAAAGTGTCATCTACACTGACCACAAGAGTCTCCAGTACATATTCGATCAGAAAGAGTTGAATATGCGCCAAAGGCGGTGGATCGAGCTTCTTAGTGATTATGAATGCGAGATCAAATACCACCCAGGCAAGGCAAATGTGGTGGCAGATGCCTTGAGCAGAAAAGAAAGACTCAAGCCGAGACGAGTACGTGCTATGAGTATTACTATTCATTCTGGACTTAAGACTAAGATTTTGGAAGCACAGAGCGAAGCTTCCAAGGATCTCAAAGCCCCAGCTGAATGGCTAAGAGGATTAGAAAGACACTTTGAGCAACGAGCTGATGGTGAAATTTACTTCTTTGATCGTATCTGGATTCCATCAATTGGAGATGTAAGGAAATTAATCATGGATGAAGCTCATACATCTAGATATTCAGTACATCCGGGTGCAGATAAGATGTACTATGATCTGAGAGACTTGTATTGGTGGCCTGGTATGAAGAGAGACATTGCTGAGTACGTTAGCAGATGTCTTACATGCTCTAAGATTAAAGCCGAACACCAGAAACCCTCAGGACTTCTTCAGCAACCAGAAATTCCTGAGTGGAAATGGGAAAAGTTAGCAATGGACTTTATCACAAAGTTGCCTAAAAGCAGCAGTGGGTATGATACGATTTGGGTCATTGTGGATAGACTGACCAAGTCGGCTCATTTCCTACCTATTCGTGAGGACTACAAAACCGAGAAGCTGGCAAAGATTTATGTCAACGAGATTGTAGCGAGACATGGTGTGCCGGTGTCAATCATTTCAGACCGTGATGGTCGATTCACGTCACACTTATGGCAAGCTCTTCAGGAAGCATTGGGTACAAGACTAGACATGAGTACAGCTTACCACCCTCAGACCGACGGTCAGAGTGAGCGTACTATTCAAACGCTGGAGGATATGCTTCGAGCTTGTGTTATGGATTTTGGTGGCAGTTGGGATACTCATCTTCCATTGATTGAGTTTTCTTATAATAACAGTTACCACACAAGCATTAAGTGTGCACCATTTGAGGCTCTGTACGGGCGGAAATGTAGATCCCCCGTAATATGGACTGAAGTTGGAGAAAGTCAGCTTATTGGACCAGAGATTGTGCAAGAAACGACTGAAAAGATTGTTCAAATCAAGGAAAGATTAAAGACGGCTAGGAGTCGCCAGAAAAGCTATGCTGATAAGAGGCGTAAACCTCTTGAATTCCAAGTTGGAGACCGAGTGTTACTTAAGGTATCTCCATGGAAGGGAGTGGTACGATTTGGTAAGAAAGGAAAGCTAGCACCACGATATGTCAGACCATTTGAAATCATCGAGCGTGTTGGACCGGTGGCTTATCAGCTGAAGTTACCCCAGGAGCTAAGTTGTGTTCACGACACGTTTCATGTGTCAAACCTCAAGAAATGTTTGGCGGAGCCAGATGTTCAAGTGCCTTTGGATGAGATCGAGATTGATGAAAATCTTCGTTTTGTTGAAGAACCTCTTGAGATCGTGGAACGAGATGTGAAGAAGCTAAAGCGAAGAAGAATCCCATTAGTCAAAGTTCGTTGGAACTCTCGGCAAGGAGCTGAGTATACCTGGGAACGAGAAGACCAATTCCGGATAAAATATCCGCATCTTTTCTCCGAACCCGTACCTTCGTCAAATGTCGCAACTTGAGCCTTGAGGACAAGGCTCATTTAACGGGGAAGGACTGTAACATTCCGTATTTTCAGGTCATTTACAATACTATTTAATTTCACTATTTATTTTTTTTCTCGTACGCGTTCACTTTTAATTTTAATCGTTAAGCTAAATCGCGTAGACTGAAAATGATCATACAATGTAAACGGGCATTAAACAATTAAATGTTTACATCAAGCAAGTGTTATATGATTATTATGAGGATAATTAATAACTTTGTTCATCTTATTTTTATTGGCTACGTAAAATGCTTACGTTTCGTAATAAAATGCGTTTAGGCATACCCGGAAGTTCTAAAACCTATCTACGCCTAAACGAATACCCACGATTATACCCAATACTCAAAATAATCAAATATTACATCTTATATATATATATATGCCGAAATTTATATAAGGAGACCAAGACTTTTCAAACATTTCATAATATCTAGATATTACATAAAAGATCTCTTACACCTTTTACAACTTGTCATGCTAACTTAACTAGGGTTAGAAAGTAACTAGGGTTTGGTTAGCAAGATATTTATACTATAAATAAGCATGCATGCATGAGAAATATTACATACTCTTATACTTAGTAAAATTTCATTTTCTTTCTTCCTTTCTTATCCCAAAACTCACGGCACAATACCCCTTTAATACACAATCCACACTTTGATTTTCTAAGATTATACAACCCTATACACAACATACTTAAGGTATTCTAAGGTGTTTACAAGCCTTGGATCACCATTTGCAAGTATTAAGAAGAAAAAGTAAAGATTAGGGTTTTGGAAACCTAATCTAGGGTTATAAGCTTGAAAGCTTGGATTTAAGTCTAAACACGGGTTTAGCATTCATTTTACATCCTATACATCATCACTAAGGTCTTTCTAAATCCTTCATACTTTTAATTGTTGTGATTTTATGTGTTATATGTTATTTACGGCTAAATCACCACTAATGACTTTTAAATGTGTAAAATGGGTTTTTATTTGAGTTTATCAATTTATACACTTATTCTCATGTCCTAATGTTATAAATATCATGGAAAAATAGATCTATAAAGATGTTAACTTATGGTTTAAGTATAAACATGTTTAAGGACTAATTAGGGTTTTAAAGTTATCTAATGTAAATACAAATGAAAGTAATGAAAGTAAAAGGGTTGAACTTGTTGCAATGAATTTACAAGGACTAGGGATGATATTGGACTTTATTATAAGTACCACAAGTGTCAAATGTGTTTTTAAGAGTTTTTATAGTAAACTACTAAGTTAATAATACATAAAAACAAGGTTTTTATAAAGTTATACACCAAAATAATTAAGGGCTGTTGGAGTTCGACTTCAAGACAGTAGCTTTTGATATTTTAAAGTTATAATACGCCTCATGACGATTCCAAAATGATAAGAAACTCGAAAAACGGATTTATAACGAGAAAGATACGTTAAAAACGAGTTTACGACTATAAATACTTTTATAAAACTATTTTTATAAAAAGTTACTATTCATGGCAGTAGGTTTGAGTTTAAAACACCTAAAATATGATATAACTTTTGATTACGAGATCGTACACGCAAGAATCGTTAAGAACGGAACTATAACGAGTAAATTACGGCATTTACGGTAATTAAAGTTTATAAAAGTAATTTTATAAACTATGAACAGTAAAAATCACTATTCATCAGTGGACAACTTTGTAAAATATTATAAATCTTTTAATAACGAGAACGTACTCGAAGGAATCACTAAAATCGGAGTTAAAACGAATAAGTTATCGCGATTACGAGTTTACGCTAATTAAGACGTAAAAACGGGTATATAGCTGTTGTGAACAGTAAAAACACTATTCATGGCAGAAACATGAAAACTTGAAAATGTTATATTTTGATCATTCATCTTACTACGAAAACGTGAGCGTAAGAAACGCGAGCAACGGGCTTAAAACGACCAAATTAGGTCATTTTTACGAAAAGTATATTTATAAACATTTTCACTTTATAAATATTATTTTACTAAAACGATTAGTCGGTGATTATGCTATATAGAATATTGAGTGGTTATCAAAGTGCTATAATACTAGGGAGTTTCATAATGAGGCCTCTTCGGATGGCGTATCGACGAGTTGTTTGTGATTTACGAATTTAAATTTTTTTATGGAAAGAAGAACGAGTCCGTCTACTAATCAATTCTCCAGGAGCTTCATCTACTCCAAGTATTTCTCTAGGCACTTCATCAACTCCAATTTTGTCTCCAACAACCTCCACGCCTCCTGATTATTATGTGGGATCTTCAAGCAACACAGATTGCTCAAACTGTAAGCACTTGCTTGGAAGGATAAAGGTGCTTTAGGCAACACTAGAAATGCATATGCATCCAGAACACCACACACTTGATTCAACTGCATTACTTCACGATCTTAATAATGACATGGAAAAACTTGGTTGGAAATAGAGTGTAAGTTGGAAAGGAATTTGTATGCTTCATTTGGTTTACCTGTTATGGCTATTCCAATGTATTAAATTTATGTCTCTAATAAAATGTTTGTGATTCTATAAAAATAACAACTTAAAGCACAACACATATCTTATACATTAAAATAAAAAAAGTGCATATTACATAAATTAAACACAATACGGAATTTTAAACACAATACGAGATTTTAAACAAATACATAAATTACAACAATCCAAGTATCCAACCCTTTTTATCCCTGATTTGTTTTCCCAATTTTGCCCCATTCCACAACAAATATCTGTTCATCTCGTAGTCTAATTCAGATTCTATTTTCAGAAAATTTTCAATCACAGCACGCTGCTCCTGTGGAATGTCTCTGCATTCCTCGTATGCTTTCCGCAATTCATCTTTAGCTATACTTGCCTCATTAAATTGGTGAGCTAAGTTCATCATCGCTAACTGACGAACTCGATCCTCCTCAATTTGTTTTTTAACCATAGCCTTGATTTGATCATAAGAATGTGGAACCGAACACCCCATTTAGTTTTTTGGTTAAATGATATATATAAAAAGGTTTGTGTTTGAATTGTTTATATTTGAATGTCTATTTATATGTTTAAAAACAGCTAAAAAATTATCAAAATAATTTACTAAATCGCGTCAAATTCATAGTGATTTAACCATTGTCAAGGACTTGTCAACTCAATGTCTATATCTTGTCATTGAATTGTCTAATCTGTCAGTGAATAGTAACAATCATGTGCTAAATCACGTCAAATTCATAGTCATTTAACCATTGTCAAGGACTTGTCAACTCAATGTCTATATCTTGTCATTGAATTGTCTAATCTGTTAGTGAATAGTAACAATCATGTGCTAAATCACGTCAAATTCATAGTCATTTAACCATTGTCAAGGACTTGTCAACTCAATGTCTATATCTTGTCATTGAATTGTCTAATATATAAACCTACCCACCATCTCATCAAATTATCACACAACTTGTTAGCAGTACTATCTCTAATGGATGCTAATTTCAATAACGAAACTGATCCATGGGAATTCGGTCTTGATATAGATGATTCCGATCTACATTTAACACCTTCTTTGCGTTCCTCAAATAGTACACATGTTCAATCATCTACCTTAATCCAAAATCCAGTTTATGCAATACCTGGTCCTGCAGGTGTTGTTCAACTATCTAGTGACACACGTGCTGAACTATATCCCTCAACCCCAAATCCAGTTAGGATAATACCCGGTCCAGCGGGTATTGTTCAAAAAGCCAAGCTGCTTAAAGAAAAGGTTTTTATTCTTGATTCTGATGGGGCTTTAATGTCAACACAAAAATATATGCAAAAAATAATTGAGGATGTGGATGAGGATGATGATTTCAACAGTGGGGCGTGGGTTAGCGCCACTAACTATGTGATTGCATTTGGTGGCACTGTAAGTGGATGTTTGGGAGACATCGACAACTTTTTGATAAAGGGAAAACTTGACCACATTGTTGCAATAGTAAAGTCTTGTTCTCCAAATATTCTTGGCGATTTAAATGTGACTTTGAAAGATTTATCAGGTACAATACCTGGAACAATCCATCACAAAGTCATTGACCCAAGAGTGAATGGCTACTTGGTAAAGGCTCATCAAATCCAATTATTTGCTGAAAAGACATGGTTCTGAGAAAGAACAATCTTTGATGCAAAGACAAGAGGATTTTTGAAGAAATGTTTATGGTTCAAGATAGAAGGTTTCATTATCAAGATACTCCAACAGATTGTGTACAGATACTGCTCAAAGGAAAAAGTTTAAAAGATTAAAGGCTAGTACTGCTTTCAAGTCAAAACAGACTGATACTGAACAAGAAAGACCAACTATCAAGAAACTTGAAGTCAAGCAAGTGGAATTCAAGTTAGGGGAGGATTGTTGGGAAATACAAGTCTGAAAGTCAAAGTACTGTCAGTACATTCAAAGTACTGCCTTTCTTGTATTAAACTGAGGTCCAGTACTTGCCATTAAATTCAAAGATAATTAATTTGGTCAAAGATAAAGATAAAGATTGGTCAAAGATAAAGATTTGTCAAAAATAATTAATTTGTCAAAGAAAAATAATTATGAGTCCAAAGTACTGTCCGAAGATAAAGGGAAATTCAAGGATAATTATGATATTTGTAATATTAGATTGATTAGGAATTTATTTTCCGTGTCAAACAAGAACTGTAAACTACTATGGTTATCCTTGTTCTATAAAAAGGAATTCTCCTAGAAGGCATTAGAAAGATGCACACACGAATAACAAAGCAACAATAGCAAAAAGCATCAATTAGTGATATTAGAGATTAGTATTGTATTAGGGATCTGCAACTTAGGCAGATTCAAAAGGGTTATAAAAGAAATCGTTTGAGAAACGAATTTGGTGTTTCTATCATAAGTAACTGCCAACTAGATTTCCGCATAGTATGACATATATCAGTGTTTTTTCATTAAGGAACATCTATCCTACAAGAGGTAATTCAGAGCTTGAAGACTCTGATCTAGAAGAACTTTTAATCAATCGAAATCTTTCTAAACTCCTAAAAGATGTCTGAAGTTGAACTAGATGATTGGTTCATAGAGATTGTTTTGTAATATCAAATAGGGGAAGATTGTTGGGTTTATTGATTTGATGATTACAAAACTACATGTGCTTAAATGAAGAAGAATGACACAACAAGGGCTTAATATGATCACTTTGGTATTCTACATATGGAAGAATTAAATGTCTTTTATGAGCATTTAATTAATCTTTTATGAGCATTTAATTAGTCTTTTATAAGCATGTTAATTTAGATGGTCAAAAGCATTTTAAATTTAGCTTCATTTTTAAGCCATGAAACCGCTATTATATAAAGATGGGCAGAGACATAGGTTTAGCCATGGCCAAAAAGCGTGTGTGTCACCAAAGGTGTAAAACGTTGTGTGTGTGTGGGTTTCCACGTCCCACAAGAGATAGATGCCTACATGGGTTGTGTACCCCCAAGATCATTAGTTTGATCCTGTTGAGTGTAACCGTCTTTACCATTGATCAGGTAAGATTGGACATTGTAGTAGTCACATTATAGGTTAGAGATGAGGATGAAAAACCTTGTATAAATAACAATGATTCAAATGTTTGAATATTCCGCCCTTTGTTATTATTACCCTAGATAAGTGTCTAAACAAACCTTGAGCTTAAACGAATTCCAACATGTGGTACAGAGCCTTAGGGCTCTTGATCTAGATCTACAAGGTTTTTGAAGAAAACCATAAAACCCTAATTTTAAAGGAAATTGATTTGTGTTTAAAGTTTTATGGGGGTTTTTGAGTTAATTGATATAACAATATTTATAATTGTCCTCTCTACCTTAATTGGTATGCAATACAATTGTAAATCATTGTTACTATTAAGGGTTTCTTGGTGTAGTTGATTTATGATGATGGATCTGGACCTCATTGTATACATTCTTTTTTATCATCATCATTATTAGGGTTTTTATGCGAAACCCTAATACCATGGCTGCTCGTCGATTTGGTTTGATTATATTCGATCTTTGTTTTCTTTGTTCATCTATATGGATCGATTGCATAAGAAGCAGCATGTGTGATTGGTTATCATGGTTACAGTTTGGGTAACATGATCTCCATGAAGAATGAAGGTACTGCTCAAGTTCATGAAGGTACTGCTCGAAGGTACTGTTCGAAGGTACTTCTCTATATTAAAGTACTGCCCGCTGAAAGATCAAAGTACCGCTGTTATTTGTGAAAGTACCGTTAGTGTTATCCGATATCTCCGAACGTACTGCTTGCTTTATCAGATATCGGGTAATACATGAATTTTGGTTTTTAGATGGTTTTGGATCTCGGATGGAACTGTTATTCACAACAGTTTATTCTTATTGATTTATGGCTCGTATTTTTTGAAGATTATTTGAAGATGTGATTACGAAGACAGTTGATTATCGCTTATTTGATGTTGTAGTTGAGTTTCACAGATGCGTGTATTATCATATCTTAAAGTTGTGGTTGGCTTTTAAGATAACTTGTTCGTGCTTAAATGGTGTGACGAAGACTTGTCAAAATCTAGCAAAAGTGTGTGGATTATCTTCTTATATGTGCTCAATGCTCACATTTGCTATCACTTATGTGATTGTGTCTCATAGAAGATGAAGATTTTTGTCAGAGGTTAGCGGTCTACTTATATTTCATAGATTTATTTATAAGTTCGACGTCACGTGGATAGTGCAAGACATAAGACATAAGTTTGGGAGATTCTACTTCTTCATCAAATTCGTTATACTCTATTTTCTTCATCAGTGATCACTACATAGAGCCTACAGAGTTCGAGATTCAAGAGATGGTAAACATATGGGTTTCAGGGGAAGCTTATTGATTAAATGTTTAACCATCTACATGCACCACTTGAGGGGAAGTGTTTCATTACTACTGCTGATCTTTATTACTACTGCTAGTTTATATTTCTACTGCTCAAAGTCATTTTTCGTATTATGCTTCATGGAGGGTATTTTGAGTATTGGAAGGCTGGATTAGTAGTTGTGGTATATGATTTGTAGCTGTTATGATCCAAGTTGCATATCTACAGAAGACCCCTATTGGATGATTACAAAAAGGGGAAGAAGATTACAAGTTTATTGATTTGCATCTTATTATGTGTGGTGGCATGATCATAAGTTAAGGGGAAGCTATCTACAAAGGAAGATTTTGTTTCATTCAGGGAGATGATTACATCTCAACTTCAGGGGAAGCTCTAGCTTTATGATGAAGTTCGTACACGACTTTGTTTGTTTTGTCATCATCAAATAGGGGAAGATTGTTGGGATTCTAGATTTGATGAGACAAAATAAATAAAAGAATGAAACAAAAGGACTAAATCTGGAAACTATGTTTAGTTTCCTTGTATAATTAAATGTCTTTTATGAGCATTTAATTAGTCTTTTATGAGCATTTAATTAGTCTTTTATGAGCATTTAATTAGATGGTCAAAGCATTTAATTACTTTCCTTTGTAACGTCTTATGGTATTTGTTCTTATTCTTTGTATACCTAGATATCTCTATTATATAAAGAGATATCAGGCGTGTAGTTTAAGGGTGTGTACAAGATGTAGACGTCTAGAAAAGGTGTGTGTATATGTGTGTGTCTAGGAATGTAAATGCCTAGATGGTTTGGTTGGTTTAGCCTCAAGGATCTTTGATCCCTGTTAGTTTGTAGATAACCGTTCTACAGTTGATCGTGTAGAATTGGGGCTAATAGTGAAAGATAATGAATGAAAAACCTTGTTATGATATCAATGTTCTTATGTTATTTCCGCTATGCATATACTTTATGTTCATTGTTATCATTATCCTAGATAAGTTAATAACACCCCCCTACCACTAAACAACTGAGCTTCCTATGATTAAGGAGTTATTAAATATTCCATATATCTTTGGCCACCTCGTGCTTTATTGATCTGAGAAAAAACTATGCTTTAAAACGTCAACTTAATGTTGGTGAATTATAGGTTTTATGTTAAATCAAATGAATAGGACCGCAAGATTTCCATGTGTATGCAAGCATCATAAAAATTAATTAAGTTTTCCTAGCTCATGACACTGAAGCTCGACATGTATGAATGCAATAAATTGCCCAACATTGCTCGGAATGGATGTTCTAACCCAGCCATAACATACCAATCCGACATGGTATTACGTTTGTTGTTGGCAAAACGGCACACCGTGAGCGCTACTCACCCAATGAGGATGTCATCCAAATAGATCTATTTATAACACTACGCGCTCACAACTCTAGTAATTGAAGTTCTTGATAAGGGGCTCAGGGAGTTATCGCCACTTTAGGCAAACAGTAATCATGGTATTTATATTTAATAAAAAAAAAAAAAAAAAAAAAAAAAAAAAAAAAAAAAAAAAAAAAAAATGTACATTGCGTCAACATTTGTAAAACAAGCATGTTCTCACCCTAAAGGATGTAATCATTTAAATAATTGTAAAGCTTGGGGCTTTAGAAATCTACCTTAGTAGGAAATCTCTCCGTGAATGGTAAATATATCCAAGTTATATGTTATGGCAAACGGATCCACACCGTCAAAACACCTACGTAAATACGGCCAGCCTTAGTCTACAAGTTTTAGGCTAACGACCTAATGCATAAACTACAATAAATTGCTAGTTTATATATATTGTTATCACTTGTGTGGTGGTGCTCATTTTTATTGTATTTGTCTTTACTTGATGGCTCTTGGGAAGGTATACGATTACACACGTTCAAGTATATGTATAAACGTTATTAATAAATATACATATTTATTAAGTCATGTTTTAAATTTGTATAATATCTGATAAATATTATAACTTGTCCGATTCGTTAAGTGTTTGTTAAAATCACTTTTGTTCATAAAATACCTTAGGTTTTTTATTTTTCAAAAACTAGTCTACTGTTAGAAAATTATAATAATTACATTTTGAACCCATTGGTTTTCACTTTTACACCTTTTGGCCTTTGACTTAGAAAAGTCCGACACTTTTGGTCGTACATTTTCAAAACAGTCCCTCATGTTTATAAAATTCACTAGACTTTATAAAATTCAGTTTTGACAGTTTTAACCCTTAAGTTTACAATCTTGACACTTTTTGTTGGGAATTATATTTGAGTTGATAAGACCAAAACAAGAATGAAACATGAAGGATTAAAGAAAGGAGGAATGCTTTAAAAGATGTAATATTACAGTAGATATCCTTAAAGAAGCGAAAACAAGAACAAAATTGATGACTTCCTTAAAAGGATAAAGACTAGTTATTAATGCTATTAATGTTGATAGGAAATATTATTAATATTGATTAATACATATTTAATGTTTTCTAATTGTATTATGTTTCCTTTGTAAGGTCATGATCGCTACCTATATTAAAGAGGATAACTAGACATTAGTTTTAGTGTGCCAAAAGTGTTGTGTGCACCAAAGTGTTTTTAAATCGTGTTGTGTGTGTGGGTTTCACGTCCACTAAGAGACATGATGCCTAGCATAGTGGGGGAGCTCAAGAATCTTATTATCTCTGTTAGAGTTTGTTGATGTAATAGTCCTCTTTACCATTGGAGACAGGTAAGATTGGGGCTTGTAGTAGGTCATGTATTTTGGTGTGATAATGGAATAAACCTTGTTTTAATAAACTATGATTTCAATGTTTGAATATTCCGCCTTTGTTTAATTAATTCCATCTAATTCAATGTTAACAAACAAGAGTTTAAACGATCAAAGAACCTTTCAGTGTTTTAGTTTTCACAATTGTATCAGATGCCTTGTGTGGCTCTCAATCTTAGGAATATACAAGGTTTTGAAGAAACCCTTAAAACCCTAATTTTCAAGAAATCGATTTGGTGGTTAATCAGTTTTATGAGGTTTTGAAAGTTTAATGGTATAAAAAGGGTTAAAAATCATCTCTTATACCTGTTTTGGGTATGCAATACGATTGTTAAGCATTGTTACTATTCTTAAAAGGTTTTTGTGCATCATAAAGATTTTTCAATTAGGGTTTCACTTGAACAGTTCTTGATGATTTGTGGTCTTTCACACAGCTATTGTGTAAGTCGTTTAGGGCATGGTGGATTTACTTATTGTAGCTCGTTTGTAGTGTAAAACTCTGTAATGGCGAAGACGACATACCATGGATATCAAGACAAAGATCCATATGGTCGTATTAAATATGGGGGTATAAGTAACAGATCACGTACTTGTACTCATGTAGATGGAGGAATTGAATCTATCTTCAAAGAGACCAGTTTGTTATCTTCTGATTCAAATCTTGCTTGTCATCAAAGTGGGGATTCTTCATTGATTTTATAGCTGTTGTATTAAGTGGGGTTACAGTCGAGTATGTGATAGGGTTGGAAGTAAACTCTAATTGAGGTGCTGTCGTGTGTTTGATGTTTGTTCGTCTATGCTTGAGGATTTGTGAGAGGAGAAACCTTAATCTTATCATTCATGGGTTTCTGATTGGTTAGATGATCGTGGGCCCTTGTTAACATTGCCTTTGAATTAATATGCTGCTAGAGATGTAGGGAGTTTATGTCACAACAAGTATGTTGCTGCCCATATAGTGTCCTACCTTTTGGGCTTCGGGATATTAATACTGCATTGACTCAATATGTTTTTCATATTGGTGTTGTACAAGGTATGGTTAAAACTGTTCATTTATATTGGTGATGTCTAAGCAGTTAATATAGCATGTGTTCAAAGAAGAATTGTTTTTGGGCTTTATTACTATTGGGCTTCGAAGTAAATTTCTGCTGCTTGGGCGTATTGTTAATACTGCTTGGAGATACTTTGTGCCGCCTTCTATATCTTATGCTGCTCTCTGACCACTAGCAGTATTAAAATCATATGAGCAGTACTAAGTGTGAATATGAGCAGTACTAACCCACAATTAAACAGCAGCACTAAGTGATAAACCGAGCAGTACTAATCCATACGTAGCAGTATAAACTTTAAACAACCAATATAGATCACACCAATTGTGGAGATCACACCTGCTATACATAACCAATGAATATTGACAACCTGTGACGCGTATCTGCTGCTTTCAATTTTCCATACTAGGGTTTCTCAAAAACCTTAACTAATATATGATCATGATCCAACAGTAAACAATCATGATCATATAATTCATGAATCAGAAGGTTTAACAACAAAGAATACATTCAAGATATGTCAAACAGCCACATATGCGACTGATTAGGGATCACACCAAAACCCTAATTCTGAGATTTTTGAACATTTGTTAACGTGACTGAAGACATATATGAAACCCTTACTAGCAGAAAAGATCTTGAGAATAATAGCAAAATCAAACCTTTGTAGTTACAACTCGAGAGATCAAACAAAGTTGTTGTCGTTGTGAACACCAAGCATCCTTTGAAACCCTAGAGGAATTAGGGTTTAGTTTCAATTCAAACCAGCAGCTTCTTTCTTCATAAAGTCGACCATAAAAACCTTGTAACATCCTAGATATCAAGAGCAACCCGCTCTGATACCACATGTTGAGAATCGTTTAGCCCATCTAGGATTAGTTTTACAGATAACTTATATATGCAGCGGAATAATAAAGAACAATAAGTTATCAAACAAGGTTTTCTATTATTAATCTATTGCCCCAAGATCAAATGATCCTTGGGGCTAAACTAACTAATACATAAACTAACTAACTATTAGACTCTCATTGAGAGAGATCTAACTATGATGGATGATCTTAACCAGACGCCTATGACCCTTTATATATAGGGTTTACAAGAAAACATAGCTTACATAGGAAGCTAACTTAATTTATCACATTAAGTCCTTGTTGTTTCAAAAGGAAACATAATACAATTAGGAAACTAATTAATTAACATTAATCTTCACATTAATGTTTGACTAATCTATATCTTCAACATTAATGTTGATTTTGTAACGTCTCAATCAACATTAATCTTGATCTTGTTTCCTTCTTTAGCATATCTTGTTTCCTTTTGTTTCATCTTTCTTCATTTATGCATATGTAGTTTTGTAATCATCAAATCTCAAATCCCAACAATAAACATTAGATGATTTACTTATTTAATATCTTTTATTAGTTTCCATGTAAACCTTAACCTCCTTATACTATAAAAGGAGGTCCAGGCATATAGTTTTTATGTGCCAAAAAGTATGTGTGCACCAAAGGTGTAAAACGTGTTATGTGTGTGGGTTTACACGTCCCACAAGAGATAGATGCTAGCATGGTGGTGTAGCCCCAAGGATATTATGATTCCTGTTGATGTAACCGTCTTACCATTAATCAGGTAAGATTGGGGCTTGTAGTAGTCATGTATCTTAGGTGATGATGATGAAAAACTTTGTATTAATAACAATGATTCAACATTTGAATATGCCGCCTTTGTTATTAATTCATCCTAGATCATGTTCTAAACAAACAGGAGCTTAAACGATCTTCCACAAATACTAGTGTAGAAATGCCTAGAGTTGAATCTGTTAGGCCTAGTGGAGTTATCATTGAAGATTGGGTTAGTGATGACGATGAGGATATTTTTCAATCTAATGATTTGCAAGCAACAAACAAACCTAGTTTTAAAAAGATCGAGTTTACTAATGCTAGGAATGAATCAGTTAACCTAAACAAGCTGAAAACCTAGGATAACCACTCAAAATCCTAAGGTAGATAGAAGAGATTGGAATGGGAAAATGACTCAAAAACTAAGGTTAGGATTTGGGTCTACAAAGAAAGCCTGTTTTGTTTGTGGCAGTTACAGCCATCTAATAAAAGACTGTGATTTTCATGAAAAGAGAATGGCTAAAAAGTCTGTTTTGCAAAATATGGGAAGGAATACTGGTCAAAGGGAAATTAGACCAGTTTGGAATAATGTTCAGAGAATAAATCATCAAAATAAATTTGTTCCATCTGCAGTCTTAACAAGGTTTGGAAGAGTACCAGTTAGTGCTGCCAAGCAAAGCTCTCTAAGAGCAACAACATCAACTAGTACATTCAGACCAGTTAATACTGCTACCCATACAAATAGAGTGAATGTTTCAAAATTAAGAACAAATGCTTTTCATAAGTCACATTCACCTATTAGAAGGTCTTTTTATAAACCAACAACACTAAATACCAGGATTTCAAATGAAAAAGTTAATACTGTCAGAGTAAATGGTGTTAATACTGCTGGGCAAATAGTAGTTAGTGCTGTTAAGGGAAATAGGGTCACTGCTGTTAAGGCCTCAGCAGGTTGTGTTTGGAGACCTAAAATGACTGATTTAAACAATGTCTCCAAAGACAATAGTGGATCATGGGTCTCAAAAAGAGTAAATTATATAGATCCACAAGGCAGACTCAAGTCAGTAGTGGCTTGGGTCCCCAAGAGACACTGACTCTCTTACTTTTGTGCAGGGAAATCCACAACAAGCTTTGAAGAACAAAGGAATATTTGACAGTGGATGTTCCAGGCACATGACAGGGAACAAAGACTTCCTTACTGACTATCAAGACATTGATGGAGGTTTTGTTGCTTTTGGTGGAAGTGCTAGAGGTGGTAAGATAACAGGAAAAGGAAAGATAAGAACAGATAAGTTAGACTTTGAAGATGTGTTTTTTGTCAAAGAACTAAAGTTTAATCTTTTCTCTGTCTCACAAATGTGTGACAAGAAAAACAGTGTTCTTTTCACTGAAACTGAATGTCTTGTTTTGTCTCCTGATTTTAAGCTACTTGATGCAAGCCAAGTACTGCTTAGAGTTCCCAGGCAAAGCAATATGTACAGCTTTGATTTAAAGAATGTTGTTCCTTCTAGAAATTTAACTTGTTTATTTGCAAAAGCCACAATTAATGAGTCTAAATTATGGCATAGGAGGCTGGGTCATGTGAATTTTAAAACAATGAATAAACTTATGTAGGGAAACCTTGTAAGAGGTCTTCCTTCAAAGATTTTTGAAAATGACCATAATTGTGTTGCTTGTCAGAAGGGAAAGCAACACAAAGCCTCCTGTAAGGCCAAACTTGTGAGCTCTATTAGCCAACCCTTATAGATGTTGCATATGGACTTATTTGGTCTAACATCTGTTAGGAGTATCAACCATAAGACATATTGCCTTGTAGTGACTGATGACTTTAGCAGGTTTAGCTGGGTTTTCTTCTTAGCCTCTAAGGATGAGACTAATGGGATCTTTAAGAGATTCATAACAGAAATAGAAAACTAATTAAACCATAAGGTTAAAGTAATCAGGTGTGATAATGGGACATAATTCAAAAACAGGGGAATGAATGAATTCTGCAGATTAAAAGGGATAAAAGGGAATTTAATATTGCCAGAACTCCACAACAAAATAGAGTTGCTGAGAGAAAGAACAGGACTCTGATTGAGGCTGCTAGGACTATGCTAGCAGACTCACTTCTACCTACTGTATTTTGGGCTGAAGTAGTTAATATTGCTTGTTATGTTCTGAATAGGGTTTTAGTGACCAAGCCTCATAACAAGACACCCTATTAACTTATTATTGGCAGATCACCAAGCATAAGTTTCATGAGACCTTTTGGATGCCCTGTTACTATCTTAAATACCCTAGACCCCTTAGGTAAATTTGATGGGAAGGCTGAAGAAGGGTCTTTAGAGGGGTACTCTGTAAATAGCAAAGCTTTCAGAGTATTTAATTCTCAAACCAAAAAGTTGAAGAGAATCTGTATGTAAACTTTCTTGAAAATAAACCAAATGTTGCAGGACAAGGACCTAACTAGATTTTTGACATTGATTCCTTAACAAATTCTATGAATTATCAACCAGTTACTGTAGGGAATCAAACTAACAAAAATGCAGGTCCACAAGAAGCTAATGGTAATACATGTTTGAAGCAAAGTGTTGATACTGGACAATCTAAAGAAAAAATTGTGTCTACTCAACAATATGTTGTGTTCCCATTATGGTCTTCTATATCTTCAAGCTACAAGAGCTTAGATGAAAATGATACAGCTGATGATTCTGCTGGTGAATCTCCTGTATAAAAACCAGCAAGTAAGAATGAACATGCCTTGAAGAATGTTCTTAATAAAATGATGGATCAAGAGAAGGAGGCTACAAAGCAATCAAATGATGTTAGAAAAGAGTTTGAAACACAATGTAACAGATAAAATCTTTCAGGGAAGGCTACTAAAGCCAGTAGCACTGACAGTTTTAATATTGTTAGCACACAAGTTAATGCTGCTAGTGCATCAAGAACTTATAATGATGCTGGACCATTATTTGTTCCTCTTGGTGGATCCTTTCCAGATGATCCTCTCATGCCTGATTTGGAGGATACTGCTGAAGTTTAAAATACTGGCATTTTTGGCAGTGCTTATGATGATGAAGATTTGGATACTTACAATTCTCCTTATGCTGATCAAGTTATGGGTGCAAAGGCTGATTTCAACAACATGAAATCTTCAATTGTTGTCAGTCCTATTCCCTCAACTAGAGTACACTCTATTCATCCCAAAGATCAAATAATTAGAGATCCAAGATCAGCAGTACAAACAAAGGGCATGACAAAGAAGAGTTCTGGATAACATGCTATGATTAGCTACATCCAAAAACAGAGAAGGACAAATCATAAAGATTTCCAGAACTACTTATTTGCATGTTTCCTCTCTCAGCAAGAACCCACAAAAATAGCTCAAGCCCTTGATGATCAAAGCTGGGTTGAAGCAATGCAAGAAGAGCTGCTTCAGTTCAAGATTCAGAAGGTTTGGACACTAGTTGACTTACCTTATGGCAAGAAGGCTATTGGTACAAAGTGGGTGTATAGAAATAAGAAAGATGAACAGGGTATAGTAGTTAGAAACAAAGCCAGACTGGTAGCACAAGGATACAAACAAGAAGAAGGAATTGATTATGATGAGGTTTTTGCTCCTGTTGCTAGAATTGAAGCAATCAGGTTATTTTTGGCCTATGCATCATTTATGAATTTTCTTATGTACCAGATGGATGTCAAAAGTTCCTTTCTCTATGATACCATTGAAGAGGAGGTATATGTTTGCCAACCTCCAGGTTTTGTAGATCCATAATTTCTAGAAAAAGTTTACAAGGTGGAGAAAGCCCTATATAGGCTACACTAAGCTCCTAGAGCTTGGTATGAGATCCTTTCTACCTATCTGCTGGACAATGGATTCTTAAGAGGACAAATTGACAAGACTTTGTTCATAAAGAGAGTCAAGGGTGATATTATACTGGGACAAGTATATGTAGATGACATCATCTTTGGTTCTACTAAAAATCTATTGTGTACAGTAATTTGTATGCATATATGCACAAAAAGGTTCAGATGAGTTTCAAATGGAGAGCTCACTTTCTTCTTGGGTTTATAAGTCAAGCAAAAGAGGGCTGGTTCTTCATTAGTTAGAGTTGAGTGTATGTTGCGTGAATTTGAAGAAATTTGGTTTTTCTAGTATAAGGATAACCAGTACTCCTATTGAAACTAACAAAAGGCTTTAACAAAAGATGAAGATGGTGAGGATGTTGATGTCCATTTATACAGGTCAATGATTGGGTCATTGATGTATCTTACATCCTCTAGACCAGATATTATGTTCTCAGTTTGTGCATGATCAAGATTTCAAGTTCAACCAAAAGTTTCCCACTTGAATGCAGTAAAAAAGATCTTTAGATACCTAAAAGGTCGACCCAAATTGGGCCTTTGGTATCCTAAGGACTCTCCTTTTATATTGGAAGCTTTTTTAGATAGTGACTATGCAGGTGCCAGTTTGGACAGGAAATCCACAACAGGAGGTTGTCATTTTTTTTGTTCAAGGTTAATCTCTTGGCAATGTAAAAAGCAGACTGTGGTGGCTAATTTAACAACTGAAGCTGAATATATTGTTGCTTCTCACTGCTGTGGTCAAGTGCTTTGGATTCAAAATCAGATGTTAGATTATGGATACAACTTTATGCAAACAAAGATTCATGTTGATAATGAAAGTGCCATTTGTGTTGTCAAAAATCCTGAGTACCATTCTAAAATAAAGCATATAGAGATTAGGCATCATTTCATTAGAGATTCCTATGCGAAAAAGTTGATTAAAATGGTCAAGATACATACAGACTACAATGTTGCAGATCTTCTTACTAAAGCCTTTGATGTGACAAGGTTTCAGTTTTTGATTGCAAGCATTTGTATGCTTAATCCCTGAAGCATGGATTAAGGGGAGGTTATTTGTGTATAGATACAGAGGATTATACACAAATAAGGTTTGAGTTAGTATTGAAGGGTAAATATGATGTCATGTTTCTTAATACTAATGGGCTTAGTTGATACTACTGGGTAAAACTTTGTACTGCTAGTACAAAAGTTAGTACTGCTAGGTTCAGCTAGTGCTGCTGTGTACTTGTGTATTGTTACAGCTAATAGAAGCTTTGTTTAAGGAAAAGCTATATGGAACTGTGTGTATAAATGCAAAGGATTATACAACATGGATACTTAGAATGGAGTGCAAGAGCTGCCAAGTGATGAAAATGGATTAATACTGGTAACTGATACTTAGTACTGCTAAGCTTAAATGTTAATACTGTCAGTTATTGTGAGTATTATGCAAGATGTTTTGGTTTGTGTTTCTCTATGTTTGGAATTAACATTTTGCAGGTTTAGAGCTTCAAGGTTATTTGATTAATGATGGTTATGCTGATTTGGTGAGAATGCTGGTGACATTGTTAATACTGCTGATGTTTCACATGATTGGTTTACACCACATAACAAATGGTCATCAGTTCACCATGTCTAACAGGCAAGAAAGAATTGGCTATTCCAGGGCAAACGACAACTGGTAAAGAATTCTCAAATCCGTTAATGGCTGGTAGTTTGCCAAAAACTATAAGTACACAAGTTTGTACTGCTAGCATAAACTTAGTACTGCTAGCCTAACTTAGTGTTGCTTGTTACCGTTACTATTGTTAGAGGCATAACAGATTTTCATTAATTAATTATAACCGTTGAGATATTTCCGCCAACAACTTGCACATAGGGGTCTATGATTTGGAAAATTCTTGATATTTCTTTTCCTTATAAGATTTCTTCCTCGTAAAGATTCAAGCTTATTAAGTCGGTCAAATCAAAACCCTATGTGCTCTTTATAATACTCAATTAACTTTTACAAACCCTCATACTCTCATCAACGATCTTAAACCCATAATCTTTTTCATCAATCACTCACTAAATGGCTGATTTGAAATTTGTCAATCAACACAATATGGTAGCCTATTTGGAAAAGAGTGATGACAATACATAGTTTCATCAGATAGTAGACTTCCTCTCTACATGTTTAATCAACTATGCTCTCACTCTAAGTCCTACTATCTATGCTTCTTATATTGAACATTTTTGGAACACTGCTACTTCTAAAATAATCAATTCTATGAAGCAAATATATGCTATTGTTGATGGCAAGGCTCTGGTTATATTAGAATCATCAGTGAGAAGTGATCTTTTCTTTAATGATGGGGATGGTGTAACTTGCCTCACAAATGATGAAATTTTTGAAAACCTTGCATTGATGGGATATGAACAACTTTCAACAAAACTTACTTTTCAAAAAGGTTCATTCTCTTTACAATGGAAATTCCTAATACATACCATCCTTCATTGCATAAGTTCAAAATTAACTGCTTGGAATGAGTTTTCAACTAATTTGGCTTCAGCAGTTATATGTTTGGCAAAGGGTTAAAAATTTAATTTTTCTAAATTAATTTTTGATGGTATGTTAAGGAACTTAGATTCAAAGAAAATTTTAATGTATCCAAGGTTTTTACAACTCTTTTTGAATAATCAGCTTAAAGTTTTACCAGAACCTTATAATGATACATGCGTGACACCATGCCATACTAAAAAGGTTTTCTCAAATATGGCAAGGAAAAGTGTCAATTTTTCAGGAAACATTACTTCACTTTCTGCCTCTATGTTGGTGCAAAACCAAGCACCTAAGGGTGAAGGTTCAGCAGTACACCCTGAACCCCAACCCACACCCTCTACCTCACAACCAAATGTCTCAGAACCTCAAATTGCATCACTTCACATTGAAACATCTCCAATTGCAGCACCCTAAATTGAAGCACACCAAACTGCAGTATCTCAAATTGTTTTTCATGAAGCTCACATTGAGCAAATTCTTCCATCTCCAACTACTTATCAAAGAAAAAGAAAGACTCAAAATCATAGGAGAACCAAAAATGGCACTAAGTTACCTCAAACTAGTGTGCCTCTAGACCATGGAGCAGATGAGGCTGTCCATAAGGAGGGGGTGACAGTGTGTAAAGAGCTATCACTACTGTTGCTAGCTTAGATGCAGCACAGGACAGTGATAACATAATTAGGACCCAGACCATGACAATGCCTAATGTTGACATTCCTCAGGGAATGGAAACAGGTGGCAGTCCCAGGTGCCAAGAAACCATGAGGGGTACTCCTGCTTAGACTAGGTTTGAGAGAGTACTTGCACAACCCAATGAACCACCTCTCTTAGATGGTCACACATCTGGAAGTGGGGAGGGCAGGATGGAACACACATTTGAATTGACAGATAATGTACCATCTACACCCCATGATTTACCTCTCCCAGGAGGTTACATACCTGGAAGTGATGAGGGTAGAATGAAACTAGATGAATTGATTACTCTGTGTACAAAAATGTCAAAACAGGTGCTTGACTTAGAGAAAGAAAAGGATGCTCAAGCTGTAGAGATCCTCAACCTAAAGAGAAGAGTCAAGAAATTGGAAAGAAAAAGGAAGTCAAGCATCTCACACCCGAGAAGGAGGAAATACAGACAAGTTAATACTTCTTCTGATGATGGTTTGGATGAGGAGGATGCATCCAAACAGGGGAGGAGAAGTGACAAGTTAAAGCCAATGTTTAAAGACAAGGATTTTGAAGAGCTTGATGATTATATTGAAAATGTTAAAGAGGAGACAGTTGATGCTGCTACAACTGGAGTTAGTATTGTTAGTGCACCAGTTAGTACTGCTGGTGTAACTATTAGTACTACTGAACCAAGGACTCCTCCTACAACAACAACAGTCTTTGATGATGAGGATGTCACTATGGCAATGGCTCAGACATTGATAAAGATGAAGGAACAAAAAGCTAAGGAGAAAGATGTTGCTATTACAGATGTAGAAGACTCTTCTAGAATTGTCAGACCTGTCAGATCAATTACTACACTTCAACCTCTTCTAACCATTGATCCTAAAGACAAAGGTAAAGGTGTACTGGTTGAAGAAGAACCTGTGAAAATCAAGATGAGAGATCAAGGTGATTTGTAAGTTCAAGCAGATGCAGAGTTAAGTTAAAGACTTCATGAGGAAGAATTAGCATGGAAAGAGCACAACAGGAAAGACAAAGGCAAGAAGATGATACTAATGCTGCTTTAGCCAAAGAGTTTGATGAAATTCAAGACAGAATAGATGTTGATCATGAACTGGCTATAAGACTAACACATGAAGAGCAAGAAAAGTACACGATTGAAGAAAGGGCAAGATTGTTAGCATAATTCTTTAATCAAAGAAAGAAACAATTGGCAGCAGCAAGAGCAGAGGCAATAAGAAACAAACCACCTACAAAAACTCAAGTCAGGAATAGGATGATTACTTACCTCAAGCATATGGGTAAGTACACTCATCAATAACTAAAGAATAAGACTTATGAGGAAATTCAGAGATTGTATGAAAAACAGAAGAGGCGGATTGATGACTTTTAGCCAATGGATACAAAAACTATTAAAGGCAGTGAAAAGAAGGTTGATAGTAGTAGCAAGCCAGCTGGGGGAAGTAGAAAGAAAACACTTGCCAGAAAAAGAGATGGTGAAAAGAAAAGTTAAGAAAGTGCTAAAAAGCAAAAGCTAGAGGATGTTGCAAAGGAACAAGAATCAGCAAAGAGTGATGAAGAAACAGCTGCAGACTATGAGCATGAAAATAAAGAATTAAGAATGTGGTTAACAGTTGTTTCAGATGAAGAAGAGACTGTGGATCCAAAGATTTTGTCTGCTAAATACCCTATAGTTGATTGGGAATCTCAGAACTTAGGGAATGTTGATATGGAAGATCCACATGTTTATAAGATAATTAGAGCAGATGGGAATACTAGTTATCACAAATCATTATCCAGTATGCTCAGGAAATTTGATAGACAAGATTTGGTAGATTTGTACAGATTGGTGATGAAAAGGTTTGAAGACACTACTCCAGAAAGTTATAATTTGCTGCTTTGGGGAGATCTTAAGGTAATGTTTGAACCAAATGCAGAGGATGAAATTTGGAGTAATCAGCAGGATTGGACTCTAATTAGCTGGAAACTATATGAATGTTGTGGAGTTCATACATTACTAATGGATGGTACTTTGACTAGCTTCAACATGTTAGTAGAGAAAATGTATCCTCTTATCAAGGAAATGTTGCAAAAGATGTTGAACTGGAAGCTAGAAGCTGAAGCCGAGAGCACAATGGCATTTGAGCTTCTCAAGTTTATCAAGTCACAGCTAGAAGAATGAAGAAGTGTTTGGATACATCCTCCTAGTGATCAAGATGCTTATACTGAAGAAACTTGATACTTAACATAGTGAATATCAAGTTTAGGGGAAGATTGTTGGGAATTATGGACTTCTACAACTTAGTACTACTGATTCAATTTAATACTGCTAGCTTTAGAAGTTAGTACTGCTGGTTCAACTTGATGTTGTTATTGAAGAACTTAGAAAATAGTCTAAGTCATTAGTGCTGCTAGTTATAATAGTTAGTGTTGCCAGTACAAATGTTAGTACTGCCAGTTCAGTTAGTACTGTTAGTTAATATTTTGTACTGTTAGTATTATATAGTTAGTACTGCTAAAGTGATATGCATGAGTTATATTAGGAATAGATATGCATGATCACTTGACGCGTTTTGTAAGCCCATTAGGGTTTCCTTAGTGTATAAAAGGAACCCTACGACATAGTTAGAGATATCAATTTTCACAGCAAACACATATCAATTTATAGTTAGCTATTCTGTAACCTAGGCAGAATATTTGCAATCAATATATTCAAGTTTAGTATTCATTGTTCTTCTTAGTATTGCAAGTTAGATTCCGCATAACTTGTAGTATTCACAATCATAGTTTCTCATATAGTTAGTTTGGATTTATCCAAGTTAACTAAGCTCTAATAGGCTAAAGAAGATCCGTTTCATTAAGACTTCACAAAGCACTAGTCAAGGAGTTTATGTTAGATTAGGAGTTTTGGGGAAGTTGTGGTGGATTTTGGTTGAATTTTGGTAAAAACTAGTTATTGTCCAGAAACAGTTCATGGGTTTAGGGGTGTCTAGAAATGTTTGAGAAGTTAAAACCCTAATAATATGTTAGTGTATGTTCTCCCGCAAATATTGATATAAAGAACGCGAAAATCATCCTTATAACGAAGAAGTTATTTTCGTTTTAAGTTAGACGAAACATATAAGTTTTTAACAGATCAAAAACGTTTTTGGATGATTCTGTTCAGATTTTGAATCTGTGTTTTGATCCATTCCAGGTCCGAATCGGCTTAAACTTATAAAAGAAAAGTTGTATATTATGATTTTCCTTCAAACGTAGCCTTCGGTAGAGCCATGAATGTTTTTAACAAAGGAGCTACGCTCTTTCAAATTCAGACTAAATCTGGGATTTTAACACTAAAATAGAGCTGTTAGAAATATAAAAATGGGCTTTCGAGCGTTTTCGGTTCTGTTTGAGGTATAAAAACCTTAATGAATAGTATAGTAACCCTTATATAATATTTAAGCGCGCTTGAAACTTTATAAAAACGATATTAATAAAGCGTTAGGAGTTTACTAAAAATGAAAAGTTTATAATAGGCGTAAGATATATATTAGCGAAATAAAAATAGAAACTAGACTTTTAAGGCCACTTAGCGTTTTTAGGCGAAATATAAACTTAGTGGGTATTATTAGACATCGTTAATGTTCGAAATTTCTAAACTTACTAAAAATATTAATTTTCGATTTATGTGTCGAAACTTAACTAAAAACCCTATATTTTTACAAAATTACGTTTTGACTAATAAAACTAAGACACAAACATGTATGGGTGATATTGACTTTCTAAGAATGGTTTATGCAATGTTTCGTTATCATTTGCTTGCTCCTAAAGCGCGTCGTTTATTTAGGTCGCGGTTAGGATCGTTCGTTACGTTCTACGTTCGTGATTTATGTTAATACAAATAATGTCTAAAAATGTTATTTATATTTTTCGACCTATCAATGTTTTGATAATAACAAAATGTAAAAACTTTTACAATAAAATTAAATATTTACAAATTATTAATCATAAAATTCCATTTCTAAGATTAGTTATCACTTAAGGTATGAACAAACAAATCATTAAGCATGATTAGTGATCAAGAAAATATTTTTCTCATCCATTACATTTTTACAAAAGATTTTCACAAAATTAATTATACATAATATTTTCTAATTAAAAGAAAAGTTTTATTAAAAACTTAAAATTTGAAAATCAAATTCTCCCCCCCCCCCCAAAACGGAAGCTTCTATACCAGATACAACATTCTTCACAAAAAGAGAAAAAAAGGAGCGGAGTCTATTGGCGGTCCCCTTATAGGCCTGGCGGCCCCCTTATATATATGGGACCGCCGGGACCGTCGCCAATTACCGTTGGCTTTTCCTATCTATAAATACTAGTCCACCCTTTGCTGAAAAACAGACCTCTTTGTACGAATTTCTCACACTTCTTTCTCTCTCTAAAAACCTTCCTTCTCTCACTAAATATCTTAATCACTAACATCTCTTGATCTTGTTTCAAGTGATCTAATCTCTTCTTCTCATCTCTTCCCTCTCTTTCAAGTGCAAGAAAAGAACACTCATATTTTCCAAGAAACGAAGTGTTGATTAGTGATCTCTCCTCCTTTCTTCTAAGTACCAAACCTTTATTGTAATTATCTTGTGTATTTGTGTGATTCGGATAGTGTGTAAATCCGATAGTGTAGATCTAGTGATTGTGTATTGATTGTGAAGTGGTAGATTGGTTCTAGCTAAGATTAGGACTCGACATCTAGCTTAGTGTCAGAAAATAACGTAAGCAACGTGTAAACGGTTTTCTCCGCCTAAAGGAAGCTTGTTGACATAGTAAAATCTCGAGTCGGATACTCGAGGAGTGGAGTAGGGCGAAGAGGTGCTTCTTAGCCGAACCACTATAAAATCTTGGTGTCTTGGTTTGGTTGTTTCTTTCCTTATCTCTTTACATTATTATTGTTGTTATCTAGTTTTAGTTTAGATAACTATTGCTTGTTCATATTGTGGATTGGTTAAACATATAACTCAGATCTAAATATTTTTGAAAGTAAACTTTTAAAACGTAAAACGAACCTGTAAACTATTCAACCCCCCTTCTAGTTTCCACAATTGGTATCAGGAGCCAAGGCCACTCAAGATTTTTAAAATATATTGTAGTTTAAAACTTGGACCGATCTATGGATTCTGACAAATATCTAGAAGGGCAATCCATACAAAGACCACCAATTTTTGAAAGTGATAGTTTTATTTATTGGAAAAATAGATTCGAGACATATGTTAAATTAAAAGATCAAGATCTTTGGCATGTTATTACCAATGGTGATTTTCAACCTATCGTACAAAATCCAGAAACCAAATTAGATGAGGTTATCCCTTTTGAAAAACAAACCGATGATCTCAAAAAGAGACTTGCGAAAAATAATGAAGCCAAAATGGTTATTTGCAATGCTTTGCCAAGAAAAGAATATGAAAGAATTTTCATGTGTAACACGGCAAAAGAAATTTGAAAAACTTTGTTAATCACCCATCAAGGTAATAACCAAGTCAAAGATAATAAGATCGACCTTTTGGTTAAACAATATGAACAATTCGTCATTTCCGAAGACGAATCTATAGATAGTGCTTTTGCTAGATTTAATACTATTATTGCTAGTCTTAAAGCTCTTGATGAAGGCTATTCTAGTAAGAACTACGTAAGGAAGTTTCTTAGGGATTTACATCCTAAATGGAGAGCAAAGGTCACGGCGATTGAAGAGTCGAAAGACTTAACGTCACTATCCCTTGATGAACTTATCGAGAACCTCAAAGTTTACGAAATGATCATCAAGAAAGATTCCGAAATAGTCAAAGCAAAAGTTGAAAGGAAACTATTGCTTTAAAGGCTAAGAAAGAATCTAGTGATGAAGAGTGTTTGACTTCCGATAACGAAGACGAAGAATACGCCATGACGGTAAGAGACTTCAAGAAGTTCTTTAAAAGAAGAAGTAGATTCGTGAGACAACCTCAGAACGATAAAAATACGTTCCAAAGAAGCCGTGATGACAAGAACGGTAAAAGTGATAGAAAATGCTTTAGATGCGACGACCCGAATCATCTTATTGGAGAATGTCCAAAACCACCGAAAGATAAGAACCAAAGAGCTTTTGTCGGAGGCTCTTGGAGCGATAGCAGTGAAGAAGATGATGAGAATGTCAAAAACAAAACGTGTCTTGTAGCTCATGCATCAAGTGAGGTTTAAGGAAATAAAATTTGTGAAAGCTCAGAAAATGATGTCCTCTGATGGAGGTCCCATAAATATAGGCGGCCCCCAAAGTGCCCAGGCGGCCCCCAAAATAATTATAGGACCGCCACCAGCAACGCATGGATCTGAGAAAAGTGTGTCTTTTTTAAAATTTATTTTGGGTCTTAGACCAAAACACATAATTGTAAACAAAGCCAAAGATCCCGTTGCTAGTGACAATGAAGTTAAACAATTCTATAAGCCATTGTCAAAACCCGGAGTTGGATTTACGAAACAAATTTTAGATCAAAAACTCCACCTTCTAGAAGAATCAATAATAATTATCCTCATGTCAAAACACCGCAACCAAAAAGGAATATTGGTCGACAAAACCGACCTCATGGCTTTCCCGTAACTTGAAACAACTTTTCACGTGAAATTTACATGCCATGGGAAATGTGTTCTCCATTTCCTCATCCCAACCAATTGCATCAAATGCAAGAGATGTTTAGCACTAACAACTTTGGACCCATGAGATATTATGGACCAAATGTTTGAGTCATTGTACTATATAAATAGATATGCTGTAACACCCCTAAAAAATCACAACGCATCAGAATACCACTTGGGGTGCTACTTCATAATACACAGTGCTAGATACAAGAGAACGACCTCTAAATGTGTCGTTTGAAAAATAATCTCGTTGATTTCCTTGAAATTGATATAACATTTGTCCCATAATTGCATCACCATGAAAAACTTGAATGTATAGACTCCAATGCACTTAAAGTAAGCCAAGTATCTATATCACCTGATAAAAACATGCTTAAAACGGTCAACATAAAGTTGGTGAGTTCATAGGTTAGTTTAAATATGAATGTAAGTTTCAAATGAATGTATTTGTCCACTGTGTCATCACAGTACCATGTAAAAATCCCAAAGATTTATAAAGAATGCACGACACATTTTATGTCACCAAAAGTACCAATCTTATCCCAAAGATTTATAAAGAATGCATGATCAATTTAATGTCACCAAAATGTTTCAAGTATGTATTGCCACTTTATTCAAGGCACAGTAAATATCCGTGTGAGTATAAAACAATGATTACGATTACTCTAAGTTCATGAAACCGATGCACTAATATAACAGTAAAAATTTCATGTGTATTTGTTGGGGGCCCTGTAGTCCCAACCAATCATAATCTGACATGTTATAACGTTCGTTTACCTAGTGATAGCTAATCACCCGAACGGGGATTGTCAATCCCGAATAGATCTATTTTATATCATTCGCGTGGACATCACGCTATAACGTTCGTTACCGGCGATAGCTAATCACCCGAACAGGGATCCACACCCGAATAGATCTATTTCATAACATTCGCGCTCACCCTCCAAGTGATTTACAGTTCATGACGCTGTGACGTAGACTTATATATACCCATCACAGGTGTCCCCTCCAAGAACACCCGGGCAGTGATTTAAAGAATATATACTCCCGTTACCGGTGTCCCCTCCAAGAACACCCGGGCAGTAAAGTAAAAATATGTACTCCCGTTACCGGTGTCCCCTCCAAGAACACCCGGGCAGTACCGTTTTTGTCATCAGTTCAATCCGCTTAAGCTAATCCGTAATCCTTTTTCAAAAGTAAAATATGCATTCGTGACCAAAAATGAAGTCAAGTAATGTATCCCATAGCGAGCTATGTAAATGAGTATGTAAACCAATTTGTAAACAATCATGTAATGATTTGTAAACAGCATGTTCTCACCCCCAAAAATTTATGTAAAAACATGTTAAAACGTGGGGGCTATTTAAAAAAAAACTCACATATCCTTTAAAAACCAATCCATTGTTATAGGTCAAACGAGTAAGCTATAAGAGTTTGTAGACAAGCATGTATCACCCCTCGCGGGGTTTATAAAACATCAAAAGATTGAAAAGCGAGGTTTATGAAACTCACCTTGATGACTGTAGATCACGAATTGGACAGATGGGCATCTCATATGATGTAACCACAAAGGAAAAACAAGCGACTCGATCAAGAAGTTGCAGCTAATCTTAACGGCTAAGTCCCACTAGCCTAGGATAATGAATTTGGGTTTCCCGATGAATGGTTACATCAACGCGTCACGTTGATAAGAGATTTAGATTTAAAGTTGTAATAGTTTGGTGGTTGGTTAAATAAATAAATTGAAAAATGAACGCAATGTATGTAATATATTCCTTATATATTACATATGAAAAATAAACCCTTACATAACTCAAACCGTGAATCTAAATATACAAATACAAACAATCCGAAGATCTGGTCTTGTGACGTATTTAATGCTTGCAGTATTATATATTTAATTGTGAGTAAAATAATTAAACAATTAGTTTGACTCGTTTTTTTGGAAAATTCACCACTTAATTAATAAAAAGTTCTCTGTATAAACGTAAAATCGTTACGTTTAAGATTAACAATTAATTAAACGATGTTTATAAAAGGGCTTTTTACAACAATTAATTATGTTATCTTCTAGCTGACAATTATAAAATATAAAATAATATTTTATAAGTTTATATTTCGTTTCCTCGACAGGTTTGTGTCTAAAACAGTTGTCTAATTGTAAACGTATAATCTTCGTTCGTTGTCAAGTTATTGTATAGTTATATTTTAATATATCTTTAAAATATAACTTAGTCCCTTTTTCCGAGTTTCTAAAATAGCAGAGGTTTTGGTGAATCATTAATAAATGTAGAAAATTATATATATATTTCGTCATGATTTTTCCGTTTATAAAACGGATTCCCCATTTTCTCGCAAAACTCAACGTTTTCCCTTATCATATAGGTTGCAATTTCGCTTTTCATATTTCAAAAATGCTCCGCGCGCCGTCTAGATAATATATATACTATATTTTATATATATATATATATATATATATATATATAGATATATATATATATATATATATATATATATATATATATATATATATGTTATTATATCTAACAAATAATTAATAATTATCTTATTTATTTAAAGCACTTAACCACCATTACTTATCGGCCCTTTTTATTTTAAATATCTTTAAAAACTTATGATATATAATGTTGTTTGTATAAACCAAACGACCATTTTTGATGTGGAAGCCCTTTGTGTCCCTCTCTTAAACCAAACACACCCTATTTGGTGTTAATAACCATAACCCAACACCCCTATAACTGTCACAATAACCAAACGCACCCTGGGCTGTAAAACAGATCCAAACGCACCTATTTTCGTGACACACACAAACCAAACACACCCTTGTGCGTGGCTGTTAAGCTAAACGCACCCTAATTTTGGTAAACCCAAATCCAAACGCCCCTTTTTGTGTTTTACAGCAGCCAAACGCACCCCTTGTGGGTGGACTGTTAAGCCAAACACACCCTTGTGCGTGGTTTCATCAAACAAACGCACCCTCGTGGTGCTTAAACTAGATTCAAACGCACACTATTCGGCTAGCCATTCACCGAATGCACCCTATATGGGTGGCTGCCACCCCAAACGCACCCTTAGGGGTGGTTGTATAGTAAACCCGACGCACCCTTTTCATTTTATAACCCAACTGCACCCTTTTCTTTATAATCCAAACCAACGCACCCTGGTTGTTTTTTCTGTCGAGCCAAACGCACACTGGATGGTGGAAACCACAAAACGAACGCACCTTTGTGCGTGGCTAAGACAGCCAAACGCACCCTTGTGCGCGGCTGACGAACGGACCAAAACAAACACCCTTGTGGTGTCTCTTTATAACCAAAACGCACCCTTGGTGCCTTTAAAATAAAACTGAACGCACCCTCGCCGTGTAAATATAAAACCCACGCACCCTTGGTGGGTTGTGGTGGAGGCAGCGGCGGCTGGGTGATGGTGGAGGGGTGGAGACGACGCGAGACAGCGCGTGGTGGTGCGGACCGGGTAGATCCGGGCTTGCTCTATCTTTTTGTAATTTTTGGGTTTGCCGGAAAAAGTCCACCGGAAAAGTTTTCCGGCGGCGGCAGCGTGGTGGTGGCCGGAATGTTGGCCGGAGAAGATGACCGGAGGTGGCGGCAGTTGGGTGGTGGCCGGAGATGGTCGCCGGAAAACTTTTCCGGCGGTGGCAGCCGGTGGCCGGAGTTTTGGGAGAGAGGGAGAGAATTTGGAGTGCTGTATGTGTGTTTTTATAAGAGTAAAATGAAAAAAATATAAAGTTTTTATATATATATATATAAACTTATAAAGTAAAGTGGCAAGTTACAAATAGATAGGGGTTAGTCTTGTAATATTTTCACAAGGGCCAAAAGTGTAACTTTTGGTAAATATTGGTTCGGGACTCGTTTGGACGACTTAACGGATGATTCAAATCTCGAAACTTGCGTCATTGTTTTCCAAATCATTTTTCAGATAAAAATGAGTATTTATTTGATAATATTTTTATAATATTTATAAAAATATTCGTTATTTATTTGGTGAACCGGTTACGTCTCGTCCGAAAGTAAAACTAGAAATAAAAATTTTAACCCGTATATTTGCGTTATCAACAAGCGTTTTTGAATAAAATGATGAATAATTTATTAAATATTTTTATTTAATAAAAAGTGTAAATTAAATATAATTTAAATATTTTCTCGTTTCTAAAATCTTGCGAGGGCATTTCAGTCACCTTCTGACTGTTTTCGGGTCTCGGTCAAAACTAAAAAGTTGTCTGAAATATTGTTTTACATCAAATTGCTTTAGGGTCCGAATCGTGAAAACGTGATTTAGTGGTTCGTTTTTGATAAATCAACTATGAATTAATATATATCCTTTTTCGTTTCGAATCAAATAAGTTAAAAATAACTTTCCCTTGAGATATGTAATAATAAATATGATTTATTATTTAAAATATGTTCCGAAAATTTTATCGGTCACGCGATAATTGCTTTAATGTGACAATGAACGGCCAAAAGTCAAAAAGGTCAAGTCAGACTCGAAAAGTCAAAGATCAAAATAGTCCTTTAAAATTTCGAAAATTCCCGGATGTTACATATGCCTTGGAATCAACTTGGAACCCGACGAATGAATCAAGAATAATGGATGCTCTAAACATATAACGGGTAACGGAAAGCTCTTCTCTACTTACAAGGCATACAATGGAGGTAACGTTATTTTTGGTATTAATCTTCGCGGTAACATCATTGGCAAAGGTACGCTTTCTAATGACTCTCTCAAAATAGATAATGTAGAACATGTTGATAACTTAGGATTTAACTTGCTACGTATAGGGAAAATATGTGATAATAAGTGTAGAGTAACTTTCTCTGAACATGATAGTGAAATCACTAAGGACGGTAAAGTCATTGGTAGAGGTATTAGGAAGAAAGGCTTATATGTGATGAAATTAGGAAATAAGCCAAAGGATCAAATTTGTCTAGCAACAATTGATGAAAATTCCACATTATGGCATAGTAGATTAGGTCACGCAAACATGTGTCTCATTCAATCGTTGGCTTCTAAAGAATTAGTTAGAAACCTACCTAAGCTTAAGTTTGATCAACATTTTTGTGATGCTTGCAAAATGGGAAAACAAGCTCACGCTAGTCACAAAGCTAAGAATATAGTCTCAACGACTAGATGCTTAGAACTTCTCCATATGGATCTATTCGGTCCATCCGCCGTACAGAGTTACAAAGGAAACCGCTACACCCTAGTCGTTACAAGGAACGCAACACCCTAGTCAAAGTAGATAGACTATCTGAGGTATAACTTTGGACTAATTCCTTCTAAGGATAAAACCGAAGCTTTTCGAGATCAATTCAAATATAATAGTAGGAAAAATCCAAAACCAATTAGGTTGTTCAATAGTATCATTAGAACCCGACCAACCGATAGAGAATTTGAAAATGAGATACAATTGGCGAGATTTAGTAATGCAACGGTATTACTCATAACGTCATCGCTCCACCGCACTCCTCAATCAAATGCGTGGTCGAAAGGAAAATAGGACACTTCCAAGAAATGAGTAGGACTATGTTGAATAAGAGCAATCGTTGACCACAAAGTTTTGGTGTAACGCCGTATATACTTCAACATACATTCACACACGAATCCGTCATTTAGAGCCATTCAACAGAAAAACACCTTACAACTCTTAAGACAGGCGAACTCTTAAGAGGTAGGAAACATACGTTAGATTATTTTAGAGTGTTTGGAAGCAAGTGCTTCATTTTGAACACCAAATACTATCTTACCAAGTTTGACCCAAAGTCATACGAAGATGTCTTTTTAGGTTATTCTCAAAATAGTAAAGCCTACATCATCCTAAACAAACACACTAGGAAAGTCAAAGAATCACTTATACATCTAGAATCATAGGATCACAAATAGTGTCCTTCTAAATCTGTGTCTAGGATACGCTTCGGGCTTAACTAGTTAATTGGATATTGCCAATGGTTTATTGATCGTGTTGACTAGAAGGTGAACCTAGATAATTCAACAAATAACATTTTGATTCCATTATATAGTTAGACAAGTGGACTACTAGTGTGTAGGATCCCGTTAACACTTCACTTCATATATCATACACGAATTTGATCTAGAAAGGAGAAAGAGAGTGAGTTGTTTTGTAGAGAGAGAAAGAATAAAGAGAGAGAGAGAGAGATGAGAGAAAATAGGAAAAGGAAAATTATTTTAGAATAAACAACTACTAACTTTTCCTAGGAGGAAAAGTTATATATATACCCCGACACATTAAGTGACGCGCGGGATATTTAACTAGGACTCGGGCTCGGGTTTTGCTTGGGATTAAACCCGAAACATATACAATATTAGATTAACTATCGAGCCCGATTCCCGATATTATCCTATTACAACGTTAACTAATTGAATGACCGAGACTTAAATACATAATGGACGAACTTCATGTTCGACTCAATATTTTGAGATCTTGTATATTTGACCAACATGCTCATACTATTGCATTATCTTGAAAGCTTTAAATCAGAGTTAGCGGAAGTCTTTGTCTTTAAATCTTGAGCTTTCATGATTGTTTGTCTTTGTAGAATGAGCATGAATATGTGGTAATGAATCGACTTTGGTTGATTGGGATACCGTCACCACCGTTTTAACCTGCAGGTTTACGTTAGTGATAATCCTTCCTTACTAAACATGATATACAAATGGAATGGTAATAACAACTCTTTTTTACTAAGAATGAAAAAGTTCACAGTCTTATCATTGTTCAAATATATGTCTAGACATTAACATCTCGACTTTCAAGACATGTGTGATGAGATTTGCCAAAATCATGCAATGAAGAGTTCGAATTGAGCATGCGATGTGCGAAAACTTAACATCATCCTCTTGGATATCAAATAAACAATGAAGATGGTATAATTCTTTAATCATCTAAGTATTTTGAAAGAGCTCATGAAATCAGCGAAGCTATAGATATATATCCTAACAGACTCTAAACAATGAAAACCCCCCATGACCTTCGATACTGCTCGCGCTCATGAAGCGTGCGAGCGCTAGATTTATTTGTAGATATGTACCAAGTAATCGAGCGATAGCATGATCAGGTACGTTTATTATTATCCAGAACTGACAATAGGACGATATCAATGTTTAGTGTCCTACCTTTGGGCTCGCTTCCAAGAGGCTCCCTAAACCTCTTACCCATAAAGCTTTAAGTGTAGTCTTCGATACAATAAAGGCACAAAACGCAACTTAGGATTATGGTATCCTGAAGGGAACCGGCATAGAAACCATAGTATATGTCGACTCTGATCAAGCGGGAGATTATGTGGACCGAAAAGGCACTAGCGGTATTTGTACTTCGTTGAGGGATGGATGTTTTGACATCTTGGTTCTTGAAGAAACAAACCGCTCCTGCTATTACCCACCTACCGAAAGCACGGATTTGAAGTCGCAGAAAGGCATGTCAACAACACCTATGGATGAAACAAGCTCACATCGACATTAAACATAACGACTCACAACTACGTTCCCATAATCATGTGCGACAAAAAAGGCGCGATTGACATTAGCAGAAACCCGGTGCAACATTCCGTACCAAACACATCGAAATACATTACCACTTTCTTCGTGATAATGTCCAGAAAGGACATATCTCAATCGAAAAAGTGCTGTCTGTCGACAACTTTGCCGACATTCTTACTAAACCCCTAAAACGTGAATCGTTTAACTATCTACGTCTTGGTTTAGGAATGATGGAACACATTCCATAAATTATCTTAGTTCGCTTCTTTTTCTTCTGTCTCAATTCTAGTCCGTGTATCATTCCGTGTCGTGACAACTTAAATACTTCATCCGAAGTACTTTAAGCATATTTAATTCGCGAAATGCAAATTAAAATGTCACTCCTCTTCATAAAATTTTCGTCAAAAACCAAGTCCAAAACCTTACGGCGAGGCGGGCCCCCTAAGGGCGGCCCCCCAATATATTTGGGACCGCCGATAAATATGAGACCGCCACCAGCAAGTCACAAACTGGGACACTTAAATAAAAAAATTTCAAAACAGAAAAACAAACACCCCTTACCTGCTGCCATTGACGAACACGACTCAAAACCCACCAAAACTCAAAATCAACCATTTAAACATCAATTGAAGATCAAATCAACACAGTAATGCACAACCCTATTATCACAAAAGATCATTCAATTGTAAGTTATTTCATCTATTTTCTTTCAATTTGAGTCTAGGTTTGCATGATATACAACCAAAAATTAAAATTGGGAATTTTTGATTTTTCTTTCAATTTTGTACAATTAAGAGTACTGGGATACAATGTATAACTAATATGTTTCTCGTAGATATAGGATTTGCATACAGTAGTGAAATTGTTGTAAAAATTGATTTCGAACAAACCCCAATTTTATTTATCAAATCTTCACGTTAGAACAAATAAGAAATTGTTTTATGCTTGTTAATCCAACCCAACGAACATTTCAAACACGATGCATATATGATCTCATGAACAAATTTTGAGATACATAATTCATATGTATTTTTCGACTTGTTTGGTGAGCAAAATCAAAATTAATGAGCGTTTGGATTAACTCTTAGGGATTTTATGTTTAGTCGATAATCGATACTCACACTTTGTGGCATATAGGCACACACTAGGGCATCTCCGTTAAATGAATGGAAACTCCTACAATTATCTTTCCAATTTTAGGTGAAATCTGACCTTGGAAATGAATTACGATACACAAATCTACGTTTCAAAAATCTCAAACGGAAAACTTTACTTCCTGATGCTTAAAAACCCATCATCGTACGATTGGACATCCTCAGTCTATGAAAAACAAAATACAAATCATTATGGCCATCCATGCAAACCTTGGGTTCTTCAACTCACTTACATCAATTCGACTATATATCCGCTGAAGAGAGCTTCAAGTGTTGACTCAAATGCATGACATTGAAATATCCACTAGAAATTAAGTGTTGGTTATAACGAACTATTATGAATTACTATGGTAATACTAATCTTGAACCTCTATCTCATGGATAATCCCAGTACATGTATAATATGTCTACATTAATCTCATTTAATGGTTGCTATGTGACATTTAGTAGACATTTTAGTCATTTATATGCTTCATCTTGAGCACATTACATGACTTATTCTCTCCTTTAGATGTATTATGTGATTCTTAAAGTAATGGAAATGCCATAATCGCCCTTCTAATTCTTATTAACCACTCTAAAAATTAAAACTTCTGGAAAATTTCACGAATCTCCAAAAAATGGTCCCTTTAAATATAGGGCGACTCCCTAATATATATGGGACCGCCACTGATATAAGGGACCGCCATCAGGAAACCACGAAATTTTCCTGTCCCTTCTTTTTTCTTGCAGACTCTGACCAATTTTACTTAGGTCCAAACCATCCATTCCTTCTAACAAGCGCACACATCGCTAGAATCTCTTCAATCACCAAGTACCAGTCCTTTCCCAAAATCCTTCTATATAACCATCATTCTTCTCCATATCAATCTACACTTCTTTCTAACAACTTTCCTCTCATCATCAGAACTCAATGTCATCCTCTAGCAATCCATCATGACTACACTAGAAAACTCCGAAGGGCCATTCTTTTGAGCCTTGAGACAAAGTCACAAATCACCACCATCTCCTCTCCGCCAATAGGAAAACCCTTACCTCTCCTTCTATAACTAATTCTATCACACTCTTTTTTACCCGGGATGGGTTGGGGGGGTGGTCCACAAAACCTCATCTCGCAGCGACCAGACTAACTGACAGTTAGAGCTGATCAAAACGTCGCACGATAACCTAGAACTGGCGTAGGTTGGGATAATCTTCGCAACAAGCAATTGATTCCAGGCGGACAGACGAGAGCCTAGATCACGCTCCGTGCGTGCCGTTCGAACCAAGGCAGTTGGCCTCCGACCTTCCTTTAGATCAATATCCTACCTTCATGTCAGGAAACAGCGTGATCATGTGGAGCTGAGGGCGCTACCCAAAATCTATTCTATATACATTGAAAGATGACGCTTATAACCTATCAAATTCTCTATCATAGGCCTTCCATCCTCTAGAGACCACCAGCGCGATGCGGCCACCTCCTCACAGATAATGAACAATCTCAAAAGCTTAATAATCTTTTGATTATGGCATCTTCTACCTTTTAAGAATCAACTAATGTAGATCTATTGTAATGATTCATACAAATGTTGTATGAATGTGTCTTAGCGCTTATTAAGATCTAGTTTTTAAATTTCATGTTTAATGTAATTATTGGATGTAGCTAGTGTAATGAGTTTTCTTTTTAGTGGATGAAACTCTTTTCTTTGATAATTTATATATATTATGTGTTAACTGAAAGATATTTGTCTTGCACCTTGACATCTAAACTTTGTTTTTTAGCAAAACAAATTCGTAAGATCGATACCTTAGTGCCCCCAACAATGGGGACATACATCATCGGGGAGAATCCTTAGATATCGCCGTTTTCTTCTTCCTTCAACAACTCGACGATCCATTCTTTTTGAATTCGCCAAAAAGGGGAGAAATGGAACATAACATATTAATAGTTTGAACATCTTTATTTTTATTCAAAATAATTTTATATTTTGTCATCATTCAAGAAAGGGGAGATTGTTATAAATCACAAATAATGTCTAAAACATTACTTATATTTTTCGACCTCATCAACGTATGATAATAAACACAATTAAAAACTTATACAATAAAAAATAAATATTTTACAAATATTAAATGTAAAAAATTTCATTTCTAAGATTAGTGATCACTTAAGGTAAGGACAAACAAATAATTAACAATTGATTAGTGATCAGAAAATATTTTTCTCATAATCCTTCACTTTTAATTCTACAAAAGTTTTATTCTCAAAAATACATTTACAAAATATTCACTAAATAAAATAAAAAGATTTTATAAAACTTAAAATTTGAAATTCCAATTCTCCCCCCAAAATGGATAGCTTCTACACCAGAATACACCATCCCACAAAAAGATAAAAAGGAGCGAGTCTAGGCGCGCCCCCTTATAGCTGGCGGCCCCCTTATTTATATAAGGGGGACCCGCCCCCCAGAGAGCGCGTGTGAGGATTCCCTGCCTATAAATACTGCTCCATTCCCAGCAGAAAAATTATTCCTCGTTGCACAAAATTTTTAGTCTTTTCTTTCTCTCTCTAAACTCTTCTTTCTCTCACTAAAACACGTGATCACTAACAACTTAGATCTTTTTTCAAGTGATCTAATCTCTTCTTCTCACTAGTTCGCTACGCCATACAAGTGCAAGAGAAGAATACTCGTATTCGTCAAGAAACGAAGTGTTAATTAGTTATCTATCCTCCTTTCTTCTAAGTACCAAAACTCTATTGTATTTATCTTGTATATTTGTGTGATTCGGATATTATGTAGATCAAATAGTGTAGATCTTGTGAGTGTGTAAATCTTGTGAAGTGGTAGATTGGTTCTAGCTAAGATTAGTACTACTGTACATTTACTTAGTGCGAAATAACGTAAACGACACGTGGGTTTGGTTAGGGGGGTTAAACGGATTTCTTCGCCTAAAGGGCTTGTTGAGACATAGTGAAATCTTCAAAAAAGGAAAAAAAGTAGGGATACACGGGGAGTAAGAGTAGGCGAAGAGGTGCTTCGTAGCCGAAAACGACTATAAAATCTTCATGTTTGTTTGGTTGTTTCTTTTCCTTATCTGTTTAACTCTTATTGATTTATTGTTTATTTAGTTTTGTGTAGATAATATGGCTTGTTCATATTGTGATTGATTAACGCGTAATGCGCACGGATCTTACATTTTTGTATAGTGAACCTTCAAACCGTAAAAAAACATTTAAACTATTCAAACCCCCCCCCCCCCCCCTTCTAGTGCACGGCACATTGTAGTATCAGACTTTGAAACGAGGAGATGCTTCAGATAGAGATTCTCCATGATATTGTTAGAACATTAGGATGTCATTACGGAGTATTGCAGTCCTACCCGTGGATTAAGAATTGATCAAGGAAACGAGTATAAGATCCTCCCATGATGTGATGGATCTAGCGAAGTCGTTTCAAAGTTAATTGCTAGCTTGATCGCAAAAGGGAAACTTAAAATAAACGCAGTTGCGTTCTTTCCCTGTTTTCACCGTTAAGGTCAAGTGAGTCCACAAGTTTTAAGAAATACTTCATGGTGTTGGATTTTGGATCCTTGTACCGAATGTTTCGATGAATGAGTCATCCATTTAGCACAACCGGATGGTGTCGGATCGAAGAGGTACTACATTGTTCCCTACGAGGAGCTCGATGGTATTCCTGTAGCCTTTGTGGATAGGTTTGGAGTAATCTCTAAGAGCACAGATAGGATTCTCGTCTCATATAGAGGTTGACGAGAATGGGTTACGAAACAATTAACACAAAGAAAAGATAGACTATAAGAAAGCTAATATACGGACTTGAAGTCTCGCTTGAAAGGATTCAAGCGAGTAGAACTAAGTTAAACTATGATCAAAACCTAACTATTCCCCACGCAGCGGCACTAAAAACTTGATTTGGTCATCGTAGGACTTCAACAAGAAGTTTTACAACTCCCTAGGCAGAGTACCTAACCGTTGTAGTAGTAGTATAGGCAAGACTCGGGGGTTGTTATCATTCTCTAGGGGAATAGGTTGGGAAGGCTTGATCACGGTCCAACAGAATTCTAGGGGTTGAGAGAAGATTATTTTTATGTTTATATATTTATAAGAAAGCAAGTAAATCTATGGTTTAAGAGGTGTTGATTTAACTATTAACTTAAACTAATATCTAATCGTACTGTGATAACTTTATGATAAGTAAAATGTATTTACATATAATCATTCAAAAAATAAAAAAGTTTACCTTTTATTTTTTATTAAATCCAGAATTTTTTTGCTTCTCCTAACCTGTACCTTGTCACACTTGTGATGATTTGTGTAAGTATTTCCTAGGTCATGAATGGATTATATAAACCTGCCGTCTATTTAATATTTCGTTAAGGCAACGCACAAAAAAGGTGATAGTGAAGACTAAGAGCGCAAGGCCTCTAATAGTATAGTATAGCAAAAATTGCGTGTGAAGCGAATCTTTAAGTAGATCAACCATATAAGGGGTTAAGGTAGAAGAGTGAAGAGCTGTTACCCCTAATGCCATCCTATCTACGCACTTGCGTTTACTAGACGTATCTACAGCGATTCAAACAAAAGCTGGTTTTCTAAAGCCTAACGCCCACATTCATCAACAAGAAGCAACAATAATAGGATCTACAATCTGACTTTCATGCAATCATAAGCAAATAACCAAGGAGGGGTTTAGCCGCATCCACATTAAGGATAATGCAATGAACATAGATAATCACACAACTCATAGACATATTGAATGATATTAATGAATACACTACTTTACTGATTCCCACATGGATAAAAGTAGTTACAATATGGTTTGAGGCCTAAAAACAAACTAAGGCTGCTACAAAACTAGGGTTCTTCTCCCAAAAGTTTATACAAAGTTACACACTTAAAAAACCCTAAAATACAGATTTTGTATATATAGGAAGGATATCGTTTGCGACAGCGTCGGTTGAGTTTTGACGATGTCGCTACGTGATAGAGCTCTAGATCTTCTTTAAGTCGGCCATGTCCTGACTTCATCGCTAGATCTCTGAAACTGTCACTGGATAGATCACGATGGCGTCGCTATATGCCTGCGACGCCGTCTTTACACTCTGTGAATAATACTTCTTCATGGATTTGGTGTGGGTCTGTAATCTTGTCTGTTTCTTCTCTAAATGAGCCTAAGTTACGTGCATTTTATCCAAATGCCATCCAATGTGGCTAAAGAAAATCCTAAAAACAAACGATTAAGCACATAATCTATGTATATTTGCATGATTTAGGGGGTTAAATGACCCTGGAATAGTGTATAAAATGACACCTCATCAATCACCACTCTTGAGGTGGTGTTTAAACCTTCCTTAATTAAAAAATAAGCAATCAATGAATACCAAATATTTCATGTTTAACATCACATTCTGTTATCCTTAAAATATGTCGACTTATACGGAATTACACTAGATAATGTAAGGCGTGACACGTAGGGACTAATAATGACAAGTTACGATAGTTATGTGTCACATGCCCTAAAAATATCTTTATACTTCCATATGAGGGTGAGGATAATCATTTGTACATCATAGTGTGTGTGTGTGCTTTCCCTTCTCTCTCTAGAAACACACACACACACATTTTCCCTTTTTCTCTCATTATTAATAATATGGCTAAGTTCTTATTTTATCCACCCTGACCTCGGGATCGTGTTTTGTTAGTGAATATTACATGTTAACAATTGGTAGTAGAGCCAAGGAGCATTTTTTGTTGTTGTTTAGCTTATTGTTTGTTTAGTTTATTGTGTGGTGTGTTTATGGGCTTTATGTCGAGCTGATTTATGAAGCAAAAGCCTCCTGTTTTTTTGTTTGGTTTGTGTTTATTTTCTCAAAAAGCTTCAAACTTTCTTCTTCTACTTTGTTTCAACTTATTTGTAGATATATATAGTAGCTTATTCCATAACCAAACAGATTAAATAAGCTTATTTTGAAAAAACAAGCTTATTTTGAGTGGTTTTTAAAAGGATGTTTGGTTCGTGCCTATTTTGTACCAAAGTTTGAAACTTTCTTCTTTCTTCCTGCAGTGTTTCGTAACTGTATGGAATTACACAGGAGATCATACTATTTCATGATTTTTGGGCTTATTTTCGAAGCAAAAAAACTGGGTTCGTGCTTATTTTTATGAAGGAGGCGAAATATACATGTTGCATGAGAAATATGTATGAATGAGGAGAAATATGCATGCTGCAGGCAAAATATGCATGATTAAGGCGATTTATGCACAACAGGTACATTGGGCGAAATATGTAGCCAGGCGAAATATGTAACCAGGCGAAATATGCATACTTTCAGGCGAAATATGAAGCCAAACAAAATATGCAACCAGGTGAAACATGCATCCAAGCAAAATATGATACTTTCAGGCGAAATATGCATGCAGGTGAAATATGCACTCCGGTGAAATATGCATTCAGGAGAAATATGCACAGGCGATTTATTTATACACCTGTTTTCGTCAAGAACCAATCTTAAACACCTTCCACAACACCAAAGCAAACTCAACACTTAATGCTAAAACGATCCTATTAAAGATTCACTTAAACGTCAAAACGGCTATGGATTTGGATTCTAAATGACAAGTGATCATGAAGTTTATTTGGTATCCCTTATTTGAGATTGAAGTGGGTTTCACGAAGGCGTCTATTTATTTCATCATCGAGACTTCCTTCTATTTTCTACCCTTTTTCTTCAAACCTAATCTATAGATTGATGACTTGCTTGCGCACAGAAGGAATATGATTAAAACTTAGATTAATAAGTTATACCTGATGTAAGGAGTTACATTGTAGTACTCACGGGTTATAGCTATCACGTGAAGGAGTTACGTTGTATTGCTCAGTGTCACACGCAGATGCAGATGTGGATAGTCTCAAAGTATCGTACTCTATGACTTTTGATTTGGGTATAGGATACTTAAAGATTTATCTTGCATCGTTCTTTAATTCAACAATAGTGCAGGGAGCTTAAGTAACAATTTGGGGGATTTTACTTCCAGTTTCATGTTTGGTATGTCGGAGTTACTTCACACCATGGTGGTCACATTAGAACAATAGCCGACGAATACCATCATGTTGTACAGTTAGCTAGAGAGTAATAGGTTAGATGTAATCAACAATTCTTATGGATATTATAGTGCTCAATTTCAAGACAATGTACTTCACAGTCTAAACAAAATTTTCAAAGTTTCTCTCAATCGACGTTTCAATAACTTTTCAAGATTGCGGTGCTTATGATAAGAACATCTCGAGTATATATAGACGTACACGACAAGTGTATGCTGTCCGAGAGTCGCAACCTCATGGGGAAAAATCATGTACGTGGTGTGGATTTAACGGGTGCTCAATAAAAGAAGGGTTATATGCATATAAACTAATGGTTTAGAAGAGTTCGTGCAACGAGTACTATTGTTCATCACCTAGAGAAGTAAGTGTATACTGACTTTTACTTGAGTAATGGTTTGTGAAGTATTCCGTGCATACGTGTATAAGAATTGTTTGATAGAATCCTTACATGTCCCCTGAACGGATATTCACTAAGACGTAATGACAAGTAGCAACAATATTTGGTGTGGTTTACGTCTTCTTCTATAAAATTCCGCTATGCACGTCAATGACTAGTAGAACATTATTCAAGCTACATCAAAGTTTCATAATGTGCTCAAGATAGGGATGTTGGTTTGGGGGGAAGCTGATTCAAAAACTTTGTCAAAAAGGGGTCAATGAAGAAAGCTTTTCAAGACATGCTTCATGGATTGGAGGAAGTTAATCCAACTCATGCATACTACAATGGTTCATGAACAAGTAAAGACACTGAAGATCCAAGCTGGAGTACAAGTTTCAAGACCCAGAAAGAACACATAAGACGAGAAAGAGATAAACCTTAGGCATTTGGAAGCTCTTTGGAAGAGACGTTATTTTGATGTTATTTGGTAGAGCTATGATAGGAACACTATAAGTGATTCCGTATGTCCACATATTGGGGGAAGATTGTTAGCCTTAAAATATGTCAACTTATATGGAATTACATTAGATAATGTAAGGCGTGACACGTAGGGACTAATAATGACAAGTTAGGATAGTTATGTGTCACGTGCCCTATAAATACCCCTCTTATACTTCCATAGGAGGGTGAGATAACATAGTTGTATCTCATAGTATGTGTGTGCTTTCCCTTATCTCTCTAGAAACACACACACACATCTTCCCCTTTTATCTCATTCTTAATAATATGGCTAAGTTCTTATTTTATCCTCCCCGACCTCCGGATCATGTTTTTAGTGAATATTACATGTTAACACATCACATGTTTAAAATGAATAAATATATATAATTATAAAATATACTAGTTTATTTATTGCTAAGGCTGGATGGTAAAGAAGACCCAAACTCATCTGACACGTCAACGTCACATCAGCTTTCTCTTTCCAACTTTAAAACTCACTACAACTTACCTTTCAACCGTAATAACAACTCACCTTTCAACTAAAACTCACCTTTCATTAAAATACCCTCTTTATATAAAATATAACCCTACTAAATATCCACACACACACTCATAATCAAATAAAATACATTAAATAAAAAATAAAAGGGCCCACAAAAGTTCAAACTCACTTATGTGAGATACTCATCGAAACATACCAAAACTTAAGGTGACTTTTGGGACCTAAGCATAGACTCACACTGAGGTTCATAATCTCACAATTCGTTGGAGTTATCTTTAATAACCGTTCAGTTCACAACCTAAATAAGTAATTTAAGAAAGGTTTAAACACCACCCCAAAAGTGGTGGTTAGCAAAACCCTAAATACTATGTCCATCAATTTATGCTACTAATAATCTATATATATTTTAGAAACCTACAACTATATATAACATGTAATAATGTCATAAATAATGTTAATTCCTAAAATTCCAAATACTCATTATCAAAAAAATTCTTAGTTTTAGTTTTTTACTTCACAACTTTAGGTAATTTATAAATCCTACTGCATAAGTTAGTGCAATAATCTATACTACTCTATAAAGAAAATTTGGGGTATTCTTGAAAGTTGAAAATGGTGTAAATATAGAAATGTTGAAAAATTAATACACTCCTATTTGAATCATTTCTTTAAAGTTGAAAATTATGTAAGTTTGGAAATGTTGAAACGCAAGGAATAAAAGAATCAATAACGCATGATATAAGAAAGTTGCAAAACCAAAACACATTTTGTAAATACAATTAATTTCTCTGCATTCTTAACTGTATCATACAAACTCAAGAATAAATTTATAAATGTCGGGAAATCATTTGTATTCAAATTCAACTTAAGGATTTCCATACCCTATACAATGCACCATCATTTGGTTTTCTTCATTTCATCCAGTCTTTCCTCCATTAACATTTACCAACAAAATGGTTCTTAATTTTGGTTTCTTGAGATTCCCTACTGTCCCTGACTGTACTACTATCCCTACAGTCCCTACGTCCTTGCTAACCCTAGCTCCTCATTGGGATGACGTGATTGTACATCTCAAGATGATGAAAGAATATTCCAGTGAGGATGAGAAATATGTAATCTAGAAGATGACTTTGTCCCTGCTGAGCTAAGGGATGACGTGTGTTAATATTAGCGTCATCACAAGTGCTGAAGAGTCCTGAATGCCAGCGAGAAGAAAGTGGGCGGAAAAGTAGAAAACTGTCTTTATTTGGTTGATGAAAGCGATAGTGATGACGATTGTTGGTCAAACGCTTTTCTTTTCTAAACAACAATGTCTTATTTTTTATTAGTGTTAAACATTCTGGTTTAACAATTGTCTTGCACTTCTTTTGATTTGTGTTAAACATCTTTGTTTAACAATTATCAATATCAGTTATCAATTATAAATGTTTCTATTATAAATGTTTGTGTTAAACATTCTTGGTTATCAATTATAAATGTCATTCTTGTTTAAAAATTATAAACATCTCGCATGTTATCAATGCTTCTATTATCAATGTCTTACTATGTGTTATGTTTCTATTATCTCCTGTTGATTTACAAATGTTCTGGTTATTGTTTTGTATGGATTTAATACTTACTTATGGCTTAGTTTAGATCATTTAAAATGCCACAATCTTCAGTCATGTTTTTTGATTCGGATGTATAATTTTGTAGAGTATACTTTCCAATATTTTTTTTGTCAACCCTTCATTGCCAGAAAACTATGTTAAAGAAAAGTTGCCATCATAAACTCTTTTGAAAAGTATAAATTCCATTAATCTATATCTAGACTTCTCTATAAAGAGAATTTGACATATTCTTGAAAGTTGAAAACTCACTAATTTTGGAAATGTTGTAAAATTAAATGATTGAAAGTTAAATCTTTGCTCATATATAAACATCACACATATCAAAACAAAAAAACACACATACCCTCTTATCTCTCTCTCTCTATCCCAATATTTCTCCTCTTTATCTCTCTAGCCTATTAAACACACCATAACCGCCGCCACCACCACCTTCCCTCCTCCACATCGTCCCTCCTCGCCACCGTCGTCGTTACCAAACCACCGGTCGTGACCCACCACCATACCACGGAATTAATAAAGTTTTAAGGTATTTTGAGGATATTTTTATATATTTATTGTTTTTATTTGTTTTTGTGTTTTTTTTAAGCAGCCACATGCTACGCTCGAAAAATCAAACTCGCCGAAAAAATCAAACTCGCCGGAAAAATCAAAGTCGTCGGAAAAATCAAAATTCAGGAAAAAATCAAAATTGCGGAAAAAGAAAAGCACCATTAAAACCACCACTCCGCTGTGAGACCAACTACCACAGAAAAGAGACAACCATACCGGAAAAAACAAACTCGCCAGAAAAATCTTGGGATAATTTTTTTGTTTATCTTATGGACTATATATTCTTTTGAGTATTAGCACTTCTTTATTTTTTTAATGAATTTTGAGTTTTAATACTAACATTTGTTTTTTTTAAAGAATTTGAGCATGTCACCGCCGTCCTCAAATTGTCGGAATCTTCGCCGACGTTGTCAATGGTAATTTGTTATAATTATTGATTTGATCAAGTGTGATACATTAATTGTATAAATGCAATCAATAATGCTATTGACAAATTATATTGTAAATTTAAATTAAACGTACAATAAGGGCTAAATTAAATGCATATTTAAATTATAATACGCACATAAAATGACTAATTATATATAAATGGCAATCATTGAATATTATTGAAATATTCAACAAATTGTTGAAAACTGAAAATTAATTATAGAAAGCTTACTACAATAATTGTATAAATGGCAATCATAATCATTCCCTATAAGGTAATGTCATTGAATGTGTTGAACTTAGTTTGATTTTTTTATTTGTTGAACTTGAATATAATAGTAAAGCAATAATTAGTGTAAACTGTTTCCTATCTTACGATACTATATGATTATGAATTATGATATTTGCTCATTTTGTTTCATCTTTTAATTTACTTACTTTTTCTAAAATTAATATAGTCTAATTATGTTTTGCAGGATGTGATTAGATCTTTGAATATCGTGTATTATCATAACTAACTACAAAAAGAAAATCAATTTGTTTGGTAAATTACTTTACATTACAGAAAATCTAATTAACAATGATTAAGTTACAAATATTCCTCATGTATCAGTTGACTTTGAAACTTATATTACAAATATATATAAAAAAATTAAGGGAAGGGAATGATTTTGAGAAAGTTCAAAAATTATATATTATATAGAAAATGATTGAAAAAGTTGAAAACAAAAGAATGCATTTTTAATGATGAAAATAAAGTATAACTTATGCCAATCATGTAGAAATATATGAATGATTTGAGAAACTTATGTCAATCATGTATTTGTGGGTTGAAAGAGTTCCAACCTAAAATTTGATAAGTATAGAAATGATTATATAAAGTAAAAACAGTGTATTTTGATTATTTGTCAACTGTTTATTCTACTTATTTTCCGAAAGAGATTTTATAAATTCTTATGCTAATCAAAACTGATTTTCAATAAATAGTTTTTCAAACTTTACACATATATTGCCATTATCTTTATTTATGACATTTATTCTTCTTTACTACATATATAAACGATTTACCTCAATTTTTTAAAATTTAAGAATGTTAATAATTTAAAATGTATAAATGGCAACGCTTAATCTTTATTACTGAGTTTGAAATTTGTTTGAAAAAAAGGACTGCATTGAAGAGAACGGTTCAATGCAATTTTCTAGAATTTTGTAATTTTTGTATGACAAGAAGTGGTTAAGTACATTAAAGAACTCAATTAAGAAACTTTCATTACAGTTCTTTCTATGTTAACATAATATAATGAATAACAAGCGTATCTAAATAGATCTTATTCACTAATTTTCCTTAATTGTGAATCATTATATTTAAGAGTAATATTTTCGACATATATTAAAGTCTTTTGGGGATCCACTTGATGAAATACCATCTGGTCAATATAACTTCTTTTGCTTTACAAGCAATAAAGGTTAAAATTCAATGTTCTTCATGAGCATGATCTAAAACGGTTGTTATATGTTCTTTGATACATGACAAAAATTATTGTTTGAAGTGAATTATCGCATGTCACAACATTTTGATATCTTCACGTATTATGTTTGAACGTTACACGAAAAACATACCACAATATTGCATATTCTTAATTATCGGTCGCTAGGGATTTTCCGTGCGTGCACAAGTATTCGTCTAGTTTTTAATAAAAACAATTTAACATCTTGAATTCTCAATATAATTTAATTAATAAAAAATTAATGCATAAAAACCTAATTTTATTTGGTAGGCTCGGTCTTTATAAGTCTTATAAGAAACAAATTATTTTTGCCTTACCAAAAAAAATATTTGTGTTAAATGCTCTCAAAAATCTTCATTTTTACAAATGCCCCAAGGTGACCTAGGTGACTTGGGCGATTTTAACGAAATTTTGACAAGTGTCATAAGTCTCCTCGGTCGCCCTCGTACTTGCATGGACAAGTGTTAATTTTAGGTAAAAGTCGCCCAGGTCGCTCGATGGCATTTGTGAAAAGCACTTTTTTGAGGAGCAAACAACACAAACATCTTTTATTGGTGGGAAAAACAGAATTTTCCCTTTAAACATAAAAATGGAGAAAACATAAAAATGGAGAAAACATTTTAGAAAAGAAAGAAGGAAATATGAGAATGATGAAGGAATGGACTGGCGAGGATAAAAAAAAAATAAATAATAATGATAAAAAAACTATTTTACCTTTTAATAAAAACGCATAGTTTTGAAAGCAATGTTTTCAAATCAGCATATTTGTTCAAAGCATTTTTAAAACATGCACAGAATTGGGAAATTTTCTCAACAATTTGATAAATAAAGAAGACTCCAAGCTTTGAGGACTTACACGGGTGATATACCAATAGCTATTTTTTTAAGATGTTGCACGAATTTTTTTTCTCCTTTTCTAATTTATAAAAAACTAATATACCTCTAATTGTTCCGGTATATCGCTCGACATTTTTTTTAAAGAAAATTCTTGTTTCAGACAAAAGTACATATGGTTTGGCGCCAAATGGTTAATCATGACCCCATGTTCCCATTATGGTCATGCTCTACTGCTCTACCGCTCTACCCTCTTAGTTGAGCGACACATGTCTAAAAAAGTGCACTTTTTATTGGCCCACAAATCTGTGGGCTGGCCCACCACTTATTATAAAATTACTCATTTACCCTTAACCATTGTTTTGTCCTTTTATCCACGTCAGATGCTCTAGCGCTCTACTGGTGCCGCTCTACCGACTTAGGGCAGTGTACCAAATCTTCTCATAGATTTTTTTCTCTCTCTTCAATCTTTTTTTCAAAACACATACTTAAACTTTTTTTCTCTCTTCAAACTTTTTTCTCTCTTCTCTAAAAGTTTTCGATCATTCGAATCTTAAAATCACACAGTTTTCGACGTCGGCCAAATCATGAATTTCTGATCATTTGAATCGTAAAATCTTATGGGCTAAAACAACTACTAAAAGGTAAGGTTTTTATGCCTGAAATACAGTTGTTGCTGATATCTTATTGACCTAATAATTATTGATTTTGTTTCAAATTATTTGTTAGATCCCCAAATTTGTTTCAAATTATTTGTTAGATCCCCAATTTTGCTTCAAAATTTTCATTTATTGTAAAAGTGCAGATTTCATCCCCAATTTTATAGGTCTAGGGCAATGCACATAGTGGGTTATCTCCTGCATTTGACTAGGTTATCTATGTTTGATTTTTGATGTTTAGTTTAGCTAATTTCATGTTGATATTTATAATTTTATAATTAACATTCCATTTCAATATTTTGTAGTTTATGATGCTAAGGTTAATTTTAGTGACGATAGTACACATTCTACAAACCATTCGATCGAAGTTGAGTTGGAACGTAGATCGTCTTGGTATGTTTAGCTGGATTGTTTTTGGACCATGGTTAGACATACAAACTACCATACATGATAATCATTTGTTGAATTTTTTACTTCAACACCAAAGGTTAGTTCGAAATCCATCTCCCAACCAGCCCTTCATTTTTGATATTGATGGTCGTAGCTTAGAATTTGGTAGGGAGGATTTCTGTTTGATTACTGGTTTTCGCTTTGGCAAAGTGAGTTAAGACCCTAAAGAGGAAGATCATTCTAAAGATTCCGTAAGCGTGTTTTCCCCAAGAATGTTAACTTAAAGGGTGAACATCTATTAGAGCTTGTTAAGAACGATGTTGAGTTTAATCAATTGGATGATGATGATGCTATACGTGTTTGTTTGCTGCTGGCATTAGATTATGTTTTTATGGGTCAGGAGCTTAGACATGTAATTACAAACGCCATTGTATACTTGATAGATTGATTTTTATTAAATTGGATGTCATATCCATTGGAGAATAAAGTGAGTTATTCTTTTCATAAGAAGGTTTATAACGTGGCGGTATATCATAGGAAATGCCATTTGGGAAAGTTGGCAAGCAATACCAAATACGAGGCTAACTATGTGTTGTATGGTTTTGTTTTTCCATTGAAGGTTAGTTTCTTTAATATGAATGTATAACAGATAGTATAACAAATTTATGCTTTGAGATTAAGTTATATGAGAATGATGAAATGTATAAAAAATCATGTAAGGTAGGATTTTTTTCAATGTATTAGTCTACCAGTTTAGGACTACCTGCTGAATTAGAAGCATCATTTTATTTTTTTGCTTGTGATGTGATTTTAATTATTTAAGGAATATGTTTCATATCATTTATGTTTACTATGCATTATACTTATAACAGATATAGGGTTTAGAGACTTTCTCTAACTCAATCCATTGGTGGCGTAAATATGAGAATTTGATCCCCGTGGCGTTTCATGGATTAATGGGTCAAAGTTTGAAAAATCAGGTTATGAGAGATTGTTTTATTCGAAAAATGCAGCTTTTCACAAACTTACCCCTTCAGCTATTGAGATGAATGAACTTTGGTGGAGATCTAGTTTTTATTTTTTTAAAAGGGTCACCCCTCTACTCCAGTACTTAGATCAGCTACAAGGGGTAGTAGTAATTCCAAGAGTGTTCATACCCGTGTTCAGACAGAGGTTCGTCATGAGGTACATGTCCTTACTGAGGTGCGTAGGTTTGTTGATAAAGAAGAGGTGCGTACTCAAGTTGTTGATGAAGAAGATGTTCAAAAGAGAGCTATACTTGCAAAAACTGTCAAAGAACAAGAGCAGATGATCGCTGAACTGCAACGTCATTTATATTCAGTTGAGCAAATTACAAAACGACTACACACTGCATTCTGATGATTGATCTTCTTGAAAGGTTATGTCATTTACCTAACATCTTTACCTTGTTATAATATTCGAACAATTAACATTATTTTAATTTATAGCAGAACAGACAATCATATCCCATAATGTTCCTGTTGGTGTCTTGGACCAACCATCCATGGAGGGGTCAAGCCATGGATGTAATGATGATCAGGTTGATAAGGTTTGTGATTTTCATTATCTGATGCAAATTTCTTTAACTCTTATTGTATCTTACCTTTAATTCTTATTTTTAGAACTGTAATGATGTTCCGAATAATTTTCTTGTCGATGGTCCCGAGTACCAGTCTGTGGAGGGGGTCAGTCAGTGTACCAGTGTTGATCATGTTGATAAGGTATGTTCTATTGATTATCTTATTATTTATTTTCCAATACATATTTCCAATTTATCAGTCTTTATGTAAATTTTTCCCAGATATTCAATGACGAATACGATAGTATTGCTGTTGATGGTCTTATTAGTTTAAAGTCCCAAGATGTTGACCATATTTTTAAGGTTTGAGCATAACATTGTAAAATTACCTTTTTAATTCATATTTTTATTTATTTGTACAATTTTCTTTTTAATTCATATTTTTATTTATTTGTAGAAATCTTTTGTCATGGATGATCCTGAATTCAAAGCAAAGGACAATGAAGAAGGTTCTTATTCTGATAGTTTTCTATCTATACAACAGGTTAAAGAACTAATCAACGACTTCTTTACACGCCACCTGTTGGACTGGATTCTGTTTAGGTAAATAAAATTAATGATTTTTTTTAATATTGTAGGAACATGATTTTCCATATTTAGATTGTAGATGTAGGTGTCTCAGAATTGATGAGATGTGGAATCAACCTTCTTTGGATACTTTGAAAGAATGTAAGACTGATGTGTATCCTTTCTAATGTCAGAAATTCCGGTATGGCCTTGTGTATCCCTTTAGTTCACCGTCCTACACTAAAGTTATATGCAAGAAAAGGCGTCGTGAATAAAGTTAATAAACCAAATATATTGGATCAGAAACTTTAGTGGTCCAGATGGAAATGAAATCACCATTTTGCCATAAAGAGGTAATGTTTTTATAAACTAGACAAGTTTGGATATGTGTTTTTTTATAGTAATATTTAAATGGTTTCCAATTATACAGGATCTTACAACGTTCCTAAAATGCAACTAAAAAACATTAAGTTGGCATAAAGGAGTTATTCCGTATTTTGTGATAAAAAGAGTACGTATATGCATGGACTTTTCCATGGCTTGAAGACGGTCATGTTGTTCGAATGGATTTCTGAGAGAAATTAGTTGGCAGGAGCCATACTAAAAGAGGTTGGCTATCTGATGATGTAAGTATTTTTTAATAGTTTAAAATCAACGTATCAACCTTATAATCAGATTTATTGTATCTAACGTTTACCATATTGATCTATTTAGTAATCACAACATCTTGATATTTAGATTGAATATTTGTGGCAATTCAGGCAGCCCAATGATGACTAGGCAATGGCAAGCCCATATCTTAGTGATATGCTTCTCTGGTATGAGTATCCTCTTTATTACGCTGATGGTGTCAAATACGGTGTCCCCTGGTTTGCAAAGAGTGTAAAAAAGGTTTGTATTTTTAACCTATTATCTATTTTCTATTAAATTGATATATATGCAAGGATGTCATCATTCATTATGTTCCAATATATAGGTGTACTTTCCTGTGAATGAAAGTGATTCTAATTGGGCCCTTGGTGAGTTGGACATTACTTCTAGTGTGATAACTTTTTATGATAGTCTTGGGGGCCCTCCTGGTGGAGTAAAAACCTGTCATTTTTGGATTGAGGTGAGGCAAATATTGGAGTTTCAGTTTCCACTTTATCTGGATAGTGCCGAGGTTTTTGAGAAGAAGAAAATTGATAAAGCTAGTTATTCAATAAGTTTTTGACATGCTGAAGGAGTCCCACTTTAAGGTGGACTTTATGGTGATTGTGGCCTTTGGGTTTGCATATTTTTATATAGGCTGTCACATAATATTTCTTTGGATGTTGATGATTCAAAGCCAATGGTGTTTGCTTTTGGCTCTGGCGTGAATGTATTATTGACTTTTACTGGAGATACAAGATTTTGTTGGATGGTTAGTTGGTATGTGCTCTTCAATTGGATAGTACCTCAAATAATTGTTTGTTTTGAACATTAAATTTTTTTGGTGTAGGTAACATTGTGTTGGTAACAATTGTTGTTGACTTATATTGGCTATTTGATCTTTAACAATTATGTTGGAAACAATTAATGTATGTTTATATTAGCACTAGTTTTGTTCTTTTGTTGCGAATGGGTTGGTTTTGGTTACAAGTCTAATGATTTGACTTCTCAAAGTTGATTGTTTTGGTTATTTGTCTAAATATACTTCTAAAGCACAAGCATGAGCTTTGATGTTTACAATGTGTACTCAAAATGGGTTGTTTTGGTTAATTATTTAGTCTAAAAAAATTGGTTGGTTTGGTTATGCTTTATACTTTCTACCTCAAATTATTTGACTACTCTAAAGAACAAGCATGAACATAAAAATTTAGATACTAAACTAGATCATTACTTCATTTCATCATCAAAAACATATTACAAACCACTTGATCATCACAGCCTTCACCATAATTTACAAACCACTAGATTAAGTACGATAAACATAAAGGAGAACATAAAGCAAAACATCATATCCACCTAACCCATTACAAAGATCACCACCATCTAACCCAAACCTAAAAGCAAATTAATGCCCACCTTCTAACCCCAACCCCAACCCATCACTTACGGTTTAGTTTATCCTTGGAAATGAAGGTATACTTTTTATAAGTATTTAACTTCATGATGGATTTTGCCTTATCAAGATCCTCACCACATAGTATCCTAACAAATGCCATATGGTCAGAATCTATGGCTGTCCCATCAAGTTTACTGTTCACCAGAGGGTCAAAAATAGGAAAATATCAAATTATGATAACTCGCCCTAATACAAAAGCGTGGGCATAAGAAACGTCAAAATCGGGCTTAAAAGGCAAAAGTTATGCTATATTTACTACAACGGTAATTATAAATGTTTTTACTTATTAACCACAATTTTACCAAAACAATTAGATGGTGATTGAACTATATAGAATTATATGTGGTTATCAAAGTACTATATTACTAGGGAGTTTCATAATGAGGCCTCTTCGGGGTGGCGTATCGACGAGTTGCTGGATTTACGATTTAAAGTGTCCTAGCTCCTCATACGTTCACTATATGACCTCTAAATTATGATAGCCCGAACGATAGTATGATGTAACTAACTTAAACCTGTATATGATGTTAGTTAATCAAAGTACATGGTACTTATACGACCTTAAAATAAATAGGTTGCATCTGACGATTTGCGTGACGCTATCTGTTGTATATTTGGATTATCAGAACTCAAGGTGAGTTCATAGCCCCATATTTTTACGATTTCAATGATTTATAACTATGGGGTGGAAACATGCTTTGTTTTATAAATTGGACGCAAGTATTGATTACATGTTTGCCTAAGTAGCGATAACCCAAGTTGAGCCCCTTATCATGAACTGTCAATTGCATAGATGTAGTTGTTAATTACATTATGTGAGCGCGAATGTTATGAATAGATCTATTTGGAGAAACGACCTCCCCGTTTGGGTGACTAGCTATCACCGGGAACGAACGTATAGCATTTCGGATTTGGGGATGTTTCAGGTTAAACATCTAATCGGGCAGAAATTGCAATATATATTATTGCAAGAAAGATTGTCGAGCTTTAGTGTCATGAGCTTAGAAAAATGTAATCGGGTTTTGTGATGTCTGCATGTGTTGCATTATCACGGGAAAAGTCTTGCGGTCCTGCATATTATGATTTATCAAACCTATGAATTCACCAACATTATTGTTGACGTTTTAAAGCAATGTTTTTCAGGAGATCAGTAAGCATAAGGTGTCAAGGATACATTGGTGATTTTGTTTTGGGATGTCATGCTAAAGATATGGTTGTATTATGTTTTGGGAAACTCATATATTGTGAACCAGTATCTTTGTAATAATACTAAGGAACAAGTTAAAGCTTCGGGCTGTTTGTATCAAATATTTGTTAAATCCAATGCATCAGTTTTTAAACGACTTTTTGGTCGTTCTATATATATCTTGTGTTATTGATCTATGAAGTAACACGCCCCGGATATCCTTATTCCGCTGCGACCCAATTTGGGGGTGTTACATCCCAACTAAATCTTAACCAAGATAATTAGATGTCTCAAATCACCAAAGCATAATTATCTTCTTGATAATGTACTTACCTTACCAAAAGGTACAACTACACCCATCTTTAAGGAATCAAAAGGACCAAAACTCTATTATCCAATGACTATTAACCACTTCATGTTTCATGCCTAACCCTAGTTTTAAGGACCATAAATAAAAGGGAAAATCAACACACACTACCACCATCACTCTTTGTGTTCTATCCTCACTAAGTAAATGAATACTAGATATTTCATGAAACGTGTCACCAACGACACCTCCACCAATGCCTACCAACCTTTTGAAAACCGCCACTACAATGAAGGGCGTGAGTATGACAAAAAATTTCTTTGTGTAACAAACTTGAAACAACCTTTCACTCAAGCAAAATGCTTTTCACTTATCAACAATCTTCCCTCTTCCATTTACCCTCGACACATCCAAGAATTCTATGATAGAAACTACTTTGACACTCCTACACTAACTCTCCACTTCCGCATGTATGGTCATGGCTATGCTTGGAATCTAAGGAAGTTAGGGAGGGTTTTAAATGTATCTTCCAAAGGAACCTTGTTCTTTACTAAATTAACCGATACAAAAGGCTTCATGAAACTTAAGAATTATCACCCAAGTAAGTTTGCATGTGACCCCTCGATCAATAGCATGATGGTTCAAAACACCATTATGAGACCTGAGTTCCATTGTGAAGGTATTCCCTTGAAATCATAGGAAAAACACCAACTTCATCCTTACTTAAGTGCTTAGGCAGATTTTCTCCTGTCAAACGTGTTTGCAAAGATTGAGGCTCAGGAAAGCTTGCCCATTATTGTCGGGTACATGCTCTTTTGTATCAAAAATAAAACCCCTTTCAACTTTGCTTACTTTATAGCTCGAAGGTTAAGTGGTTTAGACTACAACAATGAGGCACTTCCATATGCTAGGATCATGACAACACTCTTTGAATACCTTAAGAGCAAACACCCTAATGATGCCTCCTGAATGATCGATGTGGAAGAAGTGCCTCCTATGTGCTTACCCTTCACCATGGAATCTCTTAAACTCTAGAATGTTGCAAATTAAATAAAAATCTGCTTGTGATTTCTATGTAATTGGTGGACACCACCAAAATATGCTTCAGTGACATGATTTATTTGCCTGAGATAATATGTGTTCTTTCTTATGTGTTTTATTACCTCTAGCCTACTCAACAAAAAGTAATTAGAGTTATGAATAACTATACATATAAAATGCTAAAATATGTATATGATGATGTGCAACATTATCTACTTTTGTACACTTTCATACTCCTAAGTCTCCAAATGGTAAGCTAACCCATGTTGGACTTGCACATGTGTATATGTTTTGTTGCTTTTTTTATCTTGTGCTTGCTTGTTGCTAGTTGTAGCCATGAACACCTTTGAAGGTGATGCTCTTGACCCATGGATCTCCGCCTTAGAACAAGGGGGATCAATGATCTAGGAGGAGCACGTACTATGATATCCATTCTTCTCTTCTACAATGATATCAACCTTCAACCTAAAGACAAAGATCCTGCCTTTTTGATTTGACAAAATGGGGAGAAGGAAAGCAAGCACTTACGGAAGCAAAGAGCCATAGCATACTTAAAGCTATGTAAGACTTCTAAGGTGAGAAGAAAAGCAAGCACTTACGGAAGCAAAGAGCCATAGCATACTTGAAGCTATGTAACACTCCTAAGGTGAAGACAAAGTTCAAGCTTCACCAAATTACAAGGCTAAGATCAAGACGCAAACTTCATCAACGGCGGTCTTCATCTTCGCTACGTTTGCAATTTTATTTGCTTCCCGAAATATTATTTGTCATCATCAAAAAGGGGGAGATTGTTGGTGCAACATTGACTAGGATCTCTTTTATGTTTTAATGATGACAAATAAACATTCGTAAAACATAAAATAACAAACGATAGCCTAAATCCAGAAAACCAGATATTCGCCTCTAGTGCGCTGGGCACGCGTTAGTGCATGGCCAGCGCGTCACTTACGAAGTCTGTTTTTACGGATTTAATTTTGTTGGCTTTCCTCTTACCTGACACATGTTGAAACTTCAGTAAAGGTATGTACATGATATTTGAGCAATTAGAAACACTCCAAATGAGGTTTAGACTTACTAGGAGCAAAAACAAATCCTCCTATTTTTACATAAAATGCCAACTCAAATCCTTTATCAAACGTCTCTAGCCAAGGCCAAAACTTCTTTCTAAACCTATTATGATCATACGTTCAACATACCGACAAGCAAACGTAATCATTTAACCTTAATCCGGATTTACGATGATCCTAATCATGTAACGGGTTTTACTCCCTTATTGGTCAAACTAAGTCAAAGGTCACTTTGTGTAAATGCATCCTTTCTCGATATGGGATATACTTTACTTAAGATGCAAAGCACTTAGCTTGTTTGCATCAAGATGATTAATGATCAAATCCAATGTTGATTATCTTGGATCAAAGTCTAAATGACTAATTGAGTTTGTGATATTTGAAATTAATTATACTTTAACTTTTCTAACTTCCTTACCCTTAAATGTTTTTACAAACTCATTCCTCACATGTACAAGTCCTCACTTCCTCCATACACTTCTATAATCCATTCTATCTAATCACTTGTTTAACCTCTTACCCAACAAGTGATTTCATCTTCTTCTACACATACTTTAATCATCTTCTTCCTTAAACCATCCTATAATCACAATTGCCTACACTTTTCTTATTGAACGGCAATGCGATTATTAACCCAAATCAATCCTTTGATTTCATCCTAAACACCATCAACTTCATACTTATCTTCCTAAACACTTCTTAAATACAAACAACCTTCCCACACATAATCCTTTACCAAATAAACCTTCCTAACAATGTCAACTCACATTCCTTACACAATGTACTTCTTGTGTACCTGATGACATTAAATAACGTCACTTTTATAGCATCATTTATCTCATGAAAATAACCTATTTTATATAAATATTGCAAAGAATTGTTACTTAATCATTTGTATTTGAGAACTATAGTAATTATGGAGTACTTGGTAAAGATTAGCAAAAAGGCACGCATTCTGGAGCTTAAATGAAGACATTTGAAGATTACTGTTTTGACAACAAATACGCCGTATTCATCAAGGAAGATACGGCGTATTTGTGCCTGCACTTCGCAAAAGACCACAAAGAAAATAAGATCAATACGCCGTATCTAGGGATGACTAATACGCCGTATTCAAGCTATGGAACTAAAATATTCTGGAAGATATCGAACATGGTTCCTACTCCAAGAAACCCCCCAATACGCCATATCGAAGACTTTCGATATGCCATATTGACCTTTTTCCATACCCTATAAATAGAAAACGCAAAAATGGGTTTTAATTGTGCTAAATCATATTTTTGATACCTAAACCATAAAAGTTGATTTTCAAAGGATAAAAAGAGCAGAAGAGGTCTTGCAACGTAAATAATTCCATAGAAAACAACTTGTAATCTCCAATACTCTGGTAATCGTTCAGTTTTTGGTATCATCGTTAACTCGGTTAGTTTACCTTGTTTAAATTATTACTCTTGTATTGATTATGACGTTTGAAGGCTAATACCTTCGGGTGTTAGCCATTATTATGAAGATCTGAATGTTTGGTTTGTTTAACTTGATTGCTTAATTTATCTTTGATTGCTTGTTTATGTTTATCATTTTATACTTGTTTACGTGCTTTTGTATGCGACATATCATTCAACTAGATCTAGTGATACGGACCAAGTAATCTAGATGCCGGGATGGCTCTCCATATAGTGATTTATACATCTAGACTAATAGGATCACAAATAACGACCTATATTTGCCCTTAGATTGTGAGCTTGGTTGGACCGGTAGGTGACCTCATGGATTAACGAGTACATTCTCAATTAATTGGTAAAGACTTGGTTAATGGACTACTAGTGTATGAATTGCCATTAAGCAGTAAGTGGGTAAAGTCTCTATGAGCTAGGGTTTAACAAGATCACCATTGCTTTAATCCCTAAGATAGATTATAATCAGCAAATAAGGATGCTTTATGCAGATGCGTTTAATTGTGACAGAATTCTACGTATCTAGGTTTAAGGAAGAAGTACCACCTTAATCTTAAGAATGATATGCCGCCTCGAGGATATGTATTCATAGCTCTAATAAATAAGCAACATTTGATTAGTTTAATATTGGTTATATTCAGTTTTTTATATTTGGCTAGACCGCCTTTTTATTATGTTAATTTGCTTGCGTGTGTTTTTGTGTCTTAAGTTGATTTTTGAGTAATCACAAAAACCGTGCAGTCTCTCAGGCTGAAAAACCCCTATGTGTAGATTAGGGATTAACATAGGTTTAGCTTACGTTTTACCATAGTATATACATTAAACTTTAGTTTAGATAACCAAAATATTAATAAATTGAAAGATTGTTTCTCGCTCTTAGTGATCGACACCCTACTTACCACGAAACTACCACCCGTTAATGTGTTGTTTTTAGTTAAGTCGGCAAAATATAAATTTAAAACTTGAAATCATAAAATTACAACCACACAACGACACAATCAAGTTTTTGGCACCGTTGTCAGGGAGTGAAAATTTAATCTTCATTTTTACTTGATATTTTGGTTTTTAACATTAGATTAGATCTAACCCTTATGATTAGTGTAATTTAGATTAGTGTTAAATTTTGTAAATTATGCATTGTCTTTAACTGTTTCCTTGTATTTTTTATTATTTTAATTGTTTGTGTGTTTAATTGTTTTCTAATACACTATTCTGGTCGATTACCTGATACGGCGTATCCACTTTCAATGGATACGACATATTCAACCTTCTTATCCAATACACCGTATTCGTTTAAAAAGATTAATACGTCGTATTCAGGTCCATTGAATACGGCATATTGAGCATTTGATACAGTAGTAGAAGCCTTAAAATTTGTATTTGATTTCCGTGCCTAATTTTTTTATCTTTCTTCAGAGCAAATCATGCTGATATTTTTACCTTTGTTACAGATTACAATTAATAGAGCTAGTTGATTGAAGAAAGTAATGGCAAATAATGGGACGAAACCAACCATGAAATAATTCACAGCTAATGACCAAGCAAATTATTATTCAGGAATTACAAGTATTAAGGTGAATGGAAAGAATGCCTATGAGCTGAAAGGAAAATTCCTTGATGATCTGCACAATAATGCCTTTAGTGGAACTAACAGGGAAGACGCGGTTGAGCATATCGAATACTTCTTGAGAATTGTTGACCTAATTGATTTACCCAATGTAAATCAGGATAAACTTAGAGTTCTTGTTTTCCCAGTCTCATTGGGTGGAAATGCATGGAAATGGTTTGATGAGATTAAAGGATCAATTAATAGGTGGGTTGATTTAACTGCTAAATTTTTTGGAAAATACTACTCGCCTTCTTGCACTCGCGGTATTACAACCACCATTATTAAGTGGGACCCTACTAATCCAAGTTCGAATACTGGTTGGCCTTAAAGTTTATGAACTATAAAACGATGGATATATTTACCAAAGGAGCTTTATGAGACTACTGGAAAATAGGGAGTGATGATACTGAGCTTACTAATGAAAAGGGATTGTATCTTGAGGAGGAGTGCTCAAGAGATGTGAATGAAACTGCCAAAATCTTCAAGATTAAAGACGACTTACTTGACTACGAGACACCCTTGTGTAAAGCATTTAATAAATTCAACTATCTCCTTAAAATTGACATGGATCTGTTTACTTTTAAAATCCAAGAAATTAAGACTTACAAGGAGTATGAGTTGGATAATAATATGACGGGGGAACTTGGGGAACCATGGTCAAAAAACGGGATACCATATCAACTGTGTGATCATATTTGCGAACCATATCGTTTTAAGAATGGAATGACTACAATGGGCATACGTGTTGTTCAGATATTGTTGGAGTTGTATATCGGTAGTGACTACAAGGTATGGTTCGAGTCGGATGTTGACTTATTTTCAGGATAACAAATGTTATGATGAATTGGAACTGATGGAGTGCTAAAAGAAGGAGCTTTAATGCATACGGCTAGTATTGAAGAATCAAAGGGGGATGCAACTCTCGGAGTAAGAAATTCTGCGAATGGTTGAAAAATAGTTTTGAAAACTTCCACGAACTAGATTATGATGTATTAGTAAAACTGGAGGAATGTTGGTGGAAGGTAAATAATCATGAGAAAGCCCCATTCGCTCGATGGAAAAAATATGGTCAAGGACCGTATGCAAACGCCAAAACTAAGAAGGATTATGACCCTTATCTTGATAATAACCGTGATACTCAAGACACTAAGAAGGGACGCCATCGATTTTCACTATAAGAAGATTCGAGATGGTTAAGTATTCATTCAGGGATGACGAAGAGTGTGTGGCTATAAAAGAAAATGAATACGATGATTTGATTAATACAAGCAAGGATGCAATCCACGCATATCAAGAAATATTTCGCATGATGGATGAAGGATGGATGGTGACACACACCGAGTGAAGAAGCTGGAAGGAAAAAGTTTAACTTAAAGACTAGCTGAAAGAAAAGTGCTTCCCGGGAGACAACCTGGATTGTTATTTATTTTTATCGAGTCTGTCTTCCCAGACATCAATACGACGTATCCGCTCCATACCATACGGCGTATTGAATGTCTGGACGTTATTAGTCCTTTGTTTTTATGCACTTTAAACATTATTGTCAGTTATGTCAATACGGCGTATTCATGCACATGATACGGCGTATTCAACAGACATCGCCCGTATTTAGTTTTCTTTTTATATACCTTTTTACAAGTTTTTAATTCGACGTATTCAGTTTAGGGATCGGCGTATTGGTTTTCCTGTACAGTTATTCTAGTCTTATTTAATTAACCGTAGATAACCCGAGATAGGTATTTTGCATGTTTTTTCCTATATTTTTCACTGGACCTGCTGCAAGAAATCGACAAAGTTGGTAAAGTATCGATCATCTGGAATCCTATATGTGATTGTAGTCATGCTGGAATACAAACGCATTTACAACACACATTCTTGCTCTAAACTAAACTTGGAGAATCTACCAAGCAAAATATCAAGGGAATTTCTCATTCTAATTCTTTTAATTCCTGTTTTTAATGTTTTATATATACAATGAGGACGTTTTATAAATCAAGTGGGGGGTGGGAATTAGAATGTATACTTGTCTTATTTTTCACTAAAATGCTTAAATTATGCTCAAATTAAAAAAATTTCAAGCATACTTTTATGAAATTACTTGTTACATAACCTGCATACAATAACCCTTATTAGATATTGTGAGAATTTAACCTTACCCGTTTCCAAATGTTTACCCAAATTCGACAAAATATGAGTGTGTCGGTGATGTTGTAGACTTTAGAACTTGGCTTGGTATATCTATTCGAGACCACAATAATGAGTACTATGGATTTAGATGGAGTAACTTGTTTAAATTGGTAAATTTATAGGTTTACACAAAACCATGCCTGTATAGTTGTTTTATTAAAACTAATCTTCTGGTTTGTTAAATCTCATATAACCCTTTGTTTTCTCTCACAGCTTAAGGAGTAAGACCTAGAAAAACCAATAGAGCAAATCCTTTAGGAATAACACTAACTGTTTGTTTCGTTACACTTTTACACCTTAGCCTACCATGTTAGATTAAGTCTATTTATCAGTTGCTAGTTACTTAAAGTGTAAAGTATGTATTTCCCGAGTCTTGTGTCAATTTTCTATCTTTGGTACGGTTGGGAAGAAATTTGCACATTGCAAATGGGAATGTATAAAGTAGTCAAAACTCATGTATTTTTACTACCAACACAATTATTGGTACGTCCGAAGAATGAAGAATTATCGAAGGAATTATCCGGAGTTATTATGATCGTGAAGATGGTGAAATTACACCGAGTTTCGTAGTTAGTATATGAAAAAAGAAATAGAAAAATCACAACAAAAAAGAGGAGGAAAGTTTGAAGATAATCGTTTCGCAAAAGCTTAGACCGAAGGAATTATATGAAGGATCGATTATTCATTGATACGTCTTATAAGTCAATGATGTAAAGTTTTGTATAAAGTGGTAGATATCGCCACTTGTCTTGTAAAAGTATGTAAAGTATGGGATGATTGGGAAGTTGACCGTTACGGGAACGCCAACTCAGGTTGTTGTTTTTGATCTATGATCAAGACATGTGTAAATAGTTGTGTCTTTTTCATGGTAACAGTCAGGAAAAAGTGTCTAGCAACTTGTATCTTAGACCTAATCTATTTGTTTTGTAATTTTTAGTTAACAACAATTTAATTCTATTTCCTAATCATTAACCATGGGTTTTACGCGAATGAGGATGTAATCGAGCATGCATGTCTATTCTTTTGTTATGGCTATGTATGCATGTTTTAGCTTCCTTGTTGGTTTATTACTATTGGTGAAAGTTAAAAGATCCCTACCCTATATCATTCTTCATCCTAACCATTGGTTAAACTCGAATGAGGATGTGATCGAACACACATGTCTATTCTGTCGTTATGGCCATGTATGTGTGCTTTAGCTGCCTTGTTGGTAAGGTACTTTTAGAGAAAGATTGTAGAATGATCAACCCTAAGCCTTATTGAAAAAATCCATTTTACCTTTTAAACTTGTTACTCCTTAGCTCTAGTGGTGGAGATGTATATCTTTGCTAAGCCTATGATAGAATACTCATCACGACCAAGCAATTGAGTAAATTAGTTACATGTTACCCAATAGATTAGTTGAGTGATTTGAGTGTTTTCAACTTCCTGTTTCGTGAGGTGTTTGATTGTGTACTTGTAATAGATCAAATAAATGCTTAAACGGAAATATACTTAGGGATACATTTTCATAAACTTCTAAAGGCTACTTGAGGACAAGTATGATTCAAGTAGGGGGATATTTGATGACATCAAATAACGTCACTTTTATAGCATCATTTATCCCATGTAATTAACCCATTTTGTATAATTATTGCAAAGAATTGTTACTTAATCATTGGTATTTGAGAATTGCAGTAATTATGGAGTACTTGATGAAAGTTAACTAAAAGGCACGTATTCTGGAGCTTAAACGAAGAAATATGAAGAAAACTAATTTTGACATCCAATACGCCGTATCCATCAAGAAAGATACGGCGTATCTGTGCCTGCACTTCACCAAAGACCACGAAGGAAACAAGATCAATACGCCGTATCCCGAGAATCTTATACGCCGTATTCAAGTTATAGAATGTGAAGATTCTGGAAGATAGCAAACGTGGTCTTTACTCCAAGAAATCCCCAATACGCCGTACCGAAGACTTTCGGTACGCCGTATCTACCTTTTTCTAGACCTTATAAATAGAAAAATCAAAAACGAGTTTTAAGTGTGCTAAATCATATTTTTGATACCTAAACCATAAAAGTCGATTTTTAGAGGAGAAGAAGAGCAGAAGAGGTCTTGCAACGTAATTCATTCAATAGGAAACAACTTGTAATCTCTTATACTCTTGTAATCGTTCAGTTTTTGGTATCATTCGTTAACTCGGTTAGTTTACCTTGGCTAAATTATTACTCTTGTATTGATTATGACGTTTAAATGCTAATACCTTTGTGTATTAGCCATTATTATGAAGATCTGAATGTTTAGTTTGTTTATCTTGATTGCTTAATTTATCGTTGATTGCTTGTTTATGTTTATCAATTTATACTTGTTTACGTGTTTTTGTATGGGACCTATCATTCAATTGGATCTAGTGATACGGACCAAGTAATCTAGATGCTGGGATGGCTCTCCTTATAGTGATTTATACATCTAGACCAATAGGATCACAAATAATGACCTATCTTTTCCCTTAAATTGTGAGCTTAGTTGGACCAACAGGTGACCTTAGGATCAACAAGTACGTTCTTGATTAATTAGTAAAGACTTGGTTAGTGGACTACTAGTGTATGAATTGCCTTTAAGCAGTAAGTGGGTAAAGTCTCTATGAGCTAGGGTTTAGCAAGATCGCAATTGCTTTAATCCCTAAGCTAGATTATAATCAACAAATAACAATGCTTTATGCGGATACGTTTAATTGTGACAGAATTCTTCGTATCTAGGTTTTAGGAAGAAGTACCGCTTAAGTCTTAAGAATGATATGCCGCCTCGAGATAAGTAATCATTGCACTAAATAAACAAACCAACATTCTGATTGGATTAATAATAGTTAATACAGTTTTCTTATATTTGGCTAGACCACTCTTTTATCTTCTGTCAATTTGCTTGCATGTGTTTTAGTGTCTTAAGTTAATTTTAGTCACCACAAAACCCGTGCCAGTCTCTCAGGCTGAAAACCCCCTTATTCGTTAGATTTATGATTAACATAGGTTTAGCATAGGTTTAACATAGAATAGAATTAACTTAGTTTAGATAAACAAAATATTAATAACTTGAAAGATTGTTTCTCGCTCTTAGTGATCGACACCCTACTTACCACGAAACTTCCATCGACCGAGTACACTGCCCGTTAAAGTGTTATTTTTGGTAAAGTCGGCAAAATATAAATTTAAAACTTGAAAACATAAAATCACACCCCTAACTACAACACATCAAGTTTTTGGCGCCGTTGCTGAGGATTGAAAATTTAATCTTGATTTTTATTTGATATTTTAGTTTTTAGCATTAGATTAGATCTAACCACTAGGATTAGTGTAATTTAGAATAGTTTATATTTCTGTTTATTTGCTTATTGTGTTTGTGTAATATGGCGTATTCAGTTCACTGAATACG
>BQNB010009882.1:0-12700 GCA_026074375.1 Tanacetum coccineum
AATGGAGTGACCTCCCTTAGGGGGAGATTGTTGGAAACACAAAAAGTGTCGGCCACTTCCAAGTTGTAACAGGTCTTAGCTCGTAGTTAGTGTAATGATTAGATTAATAATCTAGTCCGGCCCAAGGCCCATAGGAAGCCCATCATAGCCTATGGCCGGCCTCCATGTACTATATAATCCCTCTCCTAGCATTGGAGAGGGGTTGGTTGTTGGTTGTTCCATTTTTCCATTAGTTTATTTATACAATTCATCCATTTTCCATCCAATCTCTCTCTAACATCACAACCCACATCTCACTCTTGTTCTTGGTTTAATAATAAGATTACTAGAATCCTTCATATATGCTACATACAAGGCCAGCCATGGGCTTTACTAAGGCTTCCATGGGCCTAGGGCCATATTAGCTTACTAAGCTTATCATATGTTAACCTACGGGCTAAGACTAGTATATATTGGAAGTGACCAATACTTTTCTTGTTCCTAACAATCCCCCTCTAAGGGAGGTCAATCCAATTTACAAAACTTTAAACCTAGCATACTATGCTACATCTTTAGTCTTCAGCTCGTAAACTTTATTTCTTGATTTTCCCTTGTGAATATGTTGTAGTAATCTTTGAGTTTAGGCTCGAGCTTGTTCCTTTATCTTTACTTGTAAGTGAAGATATGATCTTGAGCACTGTGAGATCATCTACCAAGCATAATCTCATTTTGTCATCTTGTGATCTTGTGACTTCTGGACCGGCATACTCATACCATTTTTGATTTGTTGACTTGGAAAGCTTTAATGTTGCATCTTTCTTCAAATTTAACACTTTGAGAAAGACGTTCGGTATCAGAGTAGCGGAAGTCTTGAAACATGTACTTAAGCTTTCATGATGTCTTTATGTTTTGTCAGTCGGGTATGAGCATGTGGTTATGAATCTTGTGAGCCAGCTGGAATCAGATACCTTCACCACCATCTTTAAGTATCCTGCATTAAAACAGTTAGCAACTAGAGAGAGGGGTACGAATATGCTTTGCATTCGCACCGTGTTTGAGTTAGAGTAACCTTTTTGCATCCGTGAGGATCGACCTGTGATCAGGTAGATTCAATTTAAGAAGAATCTCCTTGACAGGATTTCCACTAAGTATTGAATCTTTCTAACACATTTTACATTAGATTCATCAAACTCAGCATGTTCTCATTATCGGAACGTCTCAAAGCAGACAGCACGATAAGAGTGAACCAGTGAGTTACTATCTCACCGATTAAATAGAAAAATTGATTTGAAAATCAATCAACGTGTCACTTGCTAAAGTGGTTTTGTGACACATCGAGAGTGTAATCATTTCAAAAATTCATCATAATCGCCAATTCATATCCTGGAACAAGTTTATTCTATAGAATCGCACCATCGTTTCTTTCCAGTTGTTACAAGTTTGATTCATATAGAATCGCACAAGTCACCTACCATGAGCTTGTTTGATGTTGGCTCAAGCAGGATTTCCATCTTCATTGTGAATACTTAAGTATCACTCAGATGTTCTGGCAAAATCACAAGGATAATGCGTAGGACTCTTTATATTTTCTCGTTATTCACATTATGTGAGATAGCAAGCATAATTTTGACACGTGTCCTAATGAGATTTATGGATGATCTCTTTTGGCTCTAGACTCAATAGTGCACTTTTGATTTAGTGATCGGAGGCTAGAGCAGACTGCCACCTTTTCAATACCAACTAACTCAGAGTGAGAAAGTTGATAGAAATGTGTGAAACTCATTGAGAAATGAAACAAGAGTCCTTGAGCCAGACCTTGAGTGGCCTATGCTGGGAGGTTGACTAGCGGCACCTGGGTCCATGACTGTCTTCAATTCGGACAACAACTTCGTGTTTCTAATAGATTATGTATTGACCCAGTTTTTGCCTAAGTGTATGGAGGGCTTCTTTCTTTTCACCCTTTATCTTTACATTTCTTTTTCATTCTTCAACCCCTTCAATGCTTACCGAGACTTCATAACTAACACCTTGTTGGGTTTGTTCCAGTGTTAGCTCCATCTCAGTCGACATTATTCCCGATTCTTACTTTTTCTCCTTTTGTATCATACCTAAGGACTTCTACACTAACTAGTGGATATCCCTGGGTAGATCCCTCCGGTTCTGGCTGGATCATGGGATTTGAATACCTAAGCCTAACCGCCTTATAAATTCATAACTTTACGTGCATGGTCGGTCTTTTGGGTATTTCATCACAATCCTTCCAAAAACATTGAAAATTTCAATCAAAGTGTTTGATATAAATATCAAAAGATTTACACTTTGAGAGTTTTTCATCATCACTAAAAGCTCCCCCTTAACATGTGCATCGTAATCGTAGTACATGCTAAGTGTGGAGTGCATTGAATCTATTTTATATGATCACATTTCGATACAAGTTAGATTCAGTTTAATCACATTTTCTCCCCTTATCCAAAATGTTAATCCCTTGATATTTTGGATATCAATTGATTAAACGTTCGGGGACAAAATGTTACAGAATAACTTATAGGAACATTTTAATGCTCCCCCTCAAATTATGAGGGATATGATATAGTGTTGAGTACAAAATTTTGAAAGATTTTGAATTTTGTGAAAAATTCTTGAAAAATCATTGTACTCGAACACCACATAAGCCTAAGTATTTTACTACTTATGTACATATTCACATGTTTATTATATACGAAGATTTAACCTGAATGATGAGAACATCATATGATGAAATCATATGGTCATTTGTAGCAGCCATATGTCTCCTTCGTATAATCTCCCTCCAACAAACTTTTCTAAGCTCCTCGTTAACATTCATTATTTCAATAAGTTGTTAATCTGATCTTTCTCTGTCCAAGCACTCTTCGGCATTGATTCAACTTCTTCCAAGTACAAAAGTCTTTCTTCAACCTCAAGTATGAAACAGATTCAATACATATGTAGACTGAGCTTGTGTGGTTGGCGATGTCGTGTTGAAGTTGTCTTAGCTACCCCTAAACCAGCAATCCCTTTCTGAATAATTCAGACTTTCTTGCAGCCGCATCAAGTAGTTCTATGATGTTTAAGACCCAATATCTAAAGTACACAAATAAACCTCGAAACCGCAAACACCAAAGGTCAAATAAGTCCTAGATGTCCGTATTTATCCTTACATGATAGTGATGATATAAATTGTAACACCAAAGTCAACTAAGTCCCGGATGTCACAATTATTCCCTCTAAGTAGTTGAAATGATAACACCTAAGTCAACTAAGTCCCAAATGTAGACATTTCTTCCTGCAGGATACTGACTATTTAAAGGAATCATCATACCTATGTGTACCTCTTTCATTAAACAATTCTACCCTTTTAATAATAAGCTTAGTGATTAACCATTTGAGGAAGCCTTTATTGAATCAGTAACCAATCTTCTCACGCTTAGAATAAATCTTCTTACAACACTTCCCCCTAGTATCTTAAATGATGCATACTTGAAATCACAAGATATCTCTACCCCCATGTAGTTGAAATAGTGCACCCGAAAGTAACAAGTTAAACACTGATTTTCTCTGCGGTTATGACATTTGTCTTCCCGGAATGACCTAAAATAAGAATAGGGTATGAATTCTATCACGTGTACTCATTATCTTTCTTGTATATCTATTCCTTCCCCCTTGCTAGTTTCGATACCTCAGAATCAGCAAAACCTAGTACGCAAGTATACTAGAGATCGTGTCGAAAAGAATATGATAAGCTTAAATCTAACCAGAGAAGCAACAAAGTCGTAAAATTGCAATAAGTCCATAAATTTGAATCATAATGACAATATAAAACCCTTGCAGTTAATATAAATAAACTCTTCCTTTAAATGGATATTTTCGTCATTATAAAAAAACTTTATTTGTTTATTCCGTGACTTATTTTGAAAGACCATTTTAAAAGATTATTTGATGACGAATTCTCCCCCTCAAATAATGACCCGTTTTCTATTTAAAGAGCTGTTGTCATTGAGTGAGTGATCGAATTGTCTTTGAAAATCTTTTTGTGATTACTGAAAACACTGATTCATTATAAAGACAACTTTTTACCAATAATAAAAATAAGATTTCTCTTAGTTTGACAAATAAATGCATTGACACGTACATTAATTTGTATAAAGGAAGCACGGGTTGTGATGCAAAGTAATCATAAGCCTTTGCATGGTCATAAAGTAGACCATACCCGAGAATAAATTCCCGTTGAGAGGTCAAGATTTCTTTTTGAAATACTTGCCTTTAAGATGATGACCGGGTTGCTATCTGAAATAATAGCAAGCCATTTGGCATGTTTTGAAAACATTTCGTATCATTATTGAATGACATTTCTAAGACCGTAAATGTTATCGATTTTCAGAAGACATGCCATTATTACTTCTTTTTATATTTTTCTCATTTTTTAATTTTTTCTTTGGTTTTAAATATTTTATATTTTTGTATTTTGATTTTATAAAAGTTTTCTGAAAAATAAAAAATCTTTTTGGTTTTTTATGTTTTTAAATATATACATATTATACAGGATATTTGAATAGGTACCACTACTATTCATCAACTTCATCTGCCAATTGATACAGAGTCACCTGTAAAACTTTGCATTCCCCAGCTTGTGACAGAAATTCAATTCTTTTTACGCCAAGAGCTGTAGTGGAAGATGTCTGCCAGTGATACACCGTAATTGACAAAGTTAAGTTCGTCACCCCATTCCTCAACATGCTCCTTGATAAAATGAAATCTGTTGTCTATATGGCTTGGATCTGAATGTTGAACTTGTTGCAAACAAAGGCAATAGCGCTTTTGTTATCACAGTACATTGGAATTTTATTGAATCCAAAGCCATAGTCGGTAAGCTATGATCTCATCCATAGGATTTAAGCACAACAGCCGGACAAAGCAAATATATTCGCTTCTGTAACCTGTATAAACGCAGCGCTTTTTTCTGCTTTTAGACGACCACTAACAAGTCTAACACCAAACGTTGCATACTACCAGAAGTGCTACGGCGTGTATCTTGACAACCAGCATGATCCGCATCTGCAAATGCTGTTAGAGCAATCAAAGAATCCTTCGGATACCATAGTCCCCGATGTACGGTTCCTTTTAGATACCGAAAGATCCTTTTTACCGCATTTAAGTGCTTTTTGGTAGGCCGAGCCTGATACCGGGCACACATACATATAGCAAATTGTAGGTCAGGTCTATTGGCTGTTAGATAAAGGAGGGTTCCAATCATACCACGATAGTGTGACAGATCTATGGCTTTCCCTTCTTTATCCTCATCCAGTTTGGATTTCTTCACCATTGGAGTATCCACTGGGTCACAAGAGTCAAAACTGTATTTCTTTAAAGATTTCAGGCATATTTTGACTGGTTAATAAAGATGCCTCTGGGACTTTAAGAAATCTGTAATCCTAAGAAAAATGAGATTTTGCCCATCATTGACATCTTAAATTTTGAACACATGATTTTAGCAAATAGGTCACAAAGTTCAGGTGTAGAAGCAACAAAGATAATATCATCGACATATATTTGTACCAGAAGTAATTCCTTGCCTTCCCTACGGATGAACAATGTAGGATCCACTAAACCTTTGGAGAAGTCTTGGGATATCAAGAATGAAGACAACATATCATACCACGGCTGAGCTGTTTTCCAACCCATAAAAACTTTCTTTACTTATAACACGTGATTGGGGTTATCTTTATCCACGAACCCATCTGACTGGCTAACATAAACCTCTTCCTGCAGATTACCATTCAGAAACGCAGTCTTCACATCCATTTGGTAGACGACCATGTTCATATGAGCAGCAAACACGAGAAAAATCCTTATAGCCTCTAATCTTGCAACCGGAGCAAAAGACTCTTCAAAATCGATTCCCTCCTCTTGACGGTAACCACGGGCTACTAATCGAGCTTTGTTCTTTAAAATTCCTCCTAGTTCGTCTAGTTTCACTTTGTAGATCCATTTCAAAGTAATCACCATAACTTTGTTTGGTCGAGATACGAGCTCCCATACCTCAAGTCGTTCAAACTCATTAAGTTCTTCTTGCATTGCTTCAATCCAACAAGATTGAGTCAAAGCATCTTTATACGTCTTGGGTTTAACAGCAGTGAGGAAAGCATCGTAGTAACAGAACAGAACTTGCTCATGTAATTGTAGCCGAGTGGAAACTGGTCTAGCGAGTTCACCGATTATGTTTTCAAGTGGATGATCCTTAGTCCATTTGCTATTGTGTTCAGAAATTTGGTGATCAGGGTGCATAATTGTATGAATAGTGTCCGATGATGAAGGTTGATTAGAAGAGACTTCTAGAATTAGAACACCGAAGTATGGATCATTACCCATATGTGCAACTTCAATATCATGATTATCTTCTTCAACATCGTTCGGAATAACGGGAGGCGGAGTTTCGGGTGTTGTTTGAGAATTACTTGGTGATGGTGCATCTTGATCAACTATGGTTGAGGAAGGTGTACTGGTTGAAACAACGGATTCTGGAGCTACTACTTCATTAATTGGAGCAATGACTTCAGGGGCTGGAAAATCAACACTTGGTGGAGGAGTGAATAATTCATCAAACAGTGGTTAAAACAACAAATCCTAATCATTTCTTGAAGGTGGTAACAAACGTGTAAGGAGGAGGGGTTTGGCACGATCCTAACAGATTGTTGCAGGAGTATTTTCATGAAGTGCGGAGCCCGAACTCATGTTCAGAAGCTCACGCAGCGACTCATCAAAGTCAACGTGAATGGTTTCAATTATTCGTCTGGTACGTCTGTTGTAAATCCGGAATGCTTTCTTTGTGGGTGCATAGCCAATGAAAATACCTATATCGGCCTTCGGTTGTAACTTGCCCAAGTTCTCGCTATCATTCGTTGGGTAGCAGAGTGCACCAAACACATGAAGATACATAAGTTCGGGGAGTTTGTTTTTGTGCAAAGCTCGTATAGTGTTGTTTAAACCGAGTGAAGGCGTATCATGGAACGATTTTGGGTATAACAGGCTGTAGCAACCGCTTCGGCCCATAGAAATAAAGGAGCTTTTGCATAAATTAACATAGTGCGGGCTGCTTTAATTAGCGTATGATTTCGTCTTTCAACAACACCGTTTTGCTGTGGAGAGCGGGCCAACAGATGTTTCATGAGAGATGCAACCTCTCATAATATTCAAGTAATCCTGATTAACAAACTCAGTTCCATTATCTTTTCTTGAGCTCAGACGGTTTCCCTTAAGTCGTACTTGATCATCTTCAAAAAAAATTGATAATAAAAGCGGGAGCTTCTCTTTTGACATCGCAAGCATTTTAACCCCATGAAATTGAGAGTAATCGTCGACAATAATAAGGATGTACTTCTTTCCATTACCACTCGTAGTCGACGCATTGGGCATACAGATCCCTGTGTAACATAGAGTTTTTCTTATTGTGTCCTCATATTTGGGTTGTGATTTCTTCCTGCTCTTTCTTTCCTAATGCACATGAAAATCAAAACACAAATGGTCCTTTTCAAACTAGAGCTTAGGGAACCTCGAACAGACCAGTCCTCGCACGATGATTAATAGACTCGAAGGTCAAATGCGAGAAGACACGATGCCAAGAACCAAGACATGGTTTTAGAGGCTTTGACAAGAAGCAGATAAGAGAGGAACGACGGCCATCATATCCCCAAAGAGAGTGTAGAAAGATTGTCCCCATCGAGACCATGTTAATAAATCAACACCTTCTAGATTGCGAAGTAGCAGGGTGTTGACAAAAATCAACTTCGAGGTTGAATCACAAAATTATCCCTTATAGAGAATAATTATGATCCCAATCCTTCACGTAATAAACCCTTGCAATATGTAACATTCCAATCTGATAGTTCTCCATAACCCATAATCTTTGCTACAGATCATTTCCGAATTTGACAGTACCAAGAATTTTGCTGACGAAGTTGGTGACCTTGAAGCGATCTCCGTCAATGCTTGGAGCAGCCGGAGTCCAATAACCAGAGGACAATTTAAAACGACCTGCAAATGCATCAAGAAGGAAGATAGAACATCAGAATTTAGGATCCCCCAAGATTTACAGGTTCCTTTTTGTTAGCAGATACAGATTGAAAATCTTAGGGTTGCTAACAAGAACATTAGTTTTAGATTTCCTAGGTTTCCTTAAATAAACCAATGTTATAGTAGGTTTAAGTGTATCATTATCTAGAGTAATTGGTTTTCACTAAGGGCACTTTCAGTAGTTGTAGGTATCCTCTTAAGTCACACATTTCTATATAGTGCAGTCGACCAGTAGGTCTCAGATATATCCAATATTGGATAAACACCTTTCCTGTTGGTTTCCAAACTTTTCTCTTTGAATTTTTCTTAACAATCTAGATTTAGCACACATTCACATTATTGATAAAATCAAGGACACCACAAATCATGATTATCAAAAAGCATGCAACCATTACACTTAACACATTTAAGTTCATAATTCGCATTAAAAGCTTTGGAATGCTGTCACAATGAGCATTCCTTTTAGGTGCAACAACACAGCTTTATTTTCAAACTAATTTAACTTTCCTAGGGTGGGCTTCTACTTTATTCTTCAGAGTACTACTTGGTGTTTGCTGAATCTTATCTTTCTTTGTATTGCCTGAAGGCTGTGATCCGCTAGCACTAGTAGACTGTTTTTACTCCTGAAGAATCAACATAGGTTTGATTTAGAAGCTATTTGAGGTATGGGCTTTTTTTTTTTCTTGAGGATGTGACGGGCTCAGTGAATCTAACTCTTTTGACTTTGTTCATCGGGGTCACAACCACTAATTGTTCTCCAAACGTTGATACTAGGACAGGTTTTACTGATTTTAGAAAGCATCTCCTGAATTAGTTTAGTATACTTACAGGCAAATTCTAAGAGTGGATATAAGGGATAATTAGCTTTAATATGATCGACTAGATCCCTAAGAACTGCGGCTTCTTCCTGAGAATGCTTAATATAGCTGAGTGAGCTGTCCTTTATCCAAAAGACAAAACATAAGAACTAAACACAACCACTCCATGGCTCTTGATACCAATTGTAGAATACTAGTAATCTTGATATTAATAAAGAACTAGAGAGAAAGTAGGTTGGAAGTTCTAGAGAGAAAAGTAACATGGAAATAGATATAAATATTATTTGTGTGTAAACGAGAAATAAAACAACCAACACCCTCTCCAAGGCTGGGAGGAAGTATATATGCTGCATACCAGCCTTCATGTGCTTTACTAATGCTTCATGGGCCCTTGGGCCATATAGCTTACTAACTTATCATATGATAACCTTACGGGCTAAGACTAGTATATATTGGAAGTGACCGATACTTTTCTTGTTCCTAACAAAAAGAAATTTGTCTCCCCTGAACTGGTTGTAACGTAATTTTGCCATCATTAATGGTAGCTTGTTGCCTAGGGTTTGACGAATTCCCCTCAGACTTTTTAGTATGAGGATAGCGAGATGTGATGACAGCTGATAGGAATGACATCACGTGATTGATAGCATCAATGGGATCATCACCTCTCTGGAACACTGGAACAGTTATACCTAAGTCTGATTGGGAAAATTCAGGTTTTTTGTTGTTTGTTGATAGTTTGGGAGGCATATTCCAATTTAGGGATTGAGGAATATGAAGAAAAAGCATGTGGTGAACTGATGAAAGAATAATCATTAAGATGGATGAGTGATTAAAGAGGTGGTTGATGATTGATAATGGATATTGTTGAGACTGCTAATGTGAAACAATGGTGAACTTGAGAATTTGGTAAATTTTGATGAGTTTGATAAGGTTATTGTTCCAGCTGATGGTTGCAACCAAAGCAAGCGGATCTGAGTTGCGTTCATGCATTAAACGAACATCATTTTCATGAAATTCATGTTTCCCAAGTGAAGCATGAAGCGATCAATGTTTTTGGTGCAAATCCCGAACCATTTTTGACTTCTGTCACAAATTTGCTCCACCGGGAGGAAGAGTATTCAAGAACTTTGTGTTCGCTTAAAATTGTTCCAGTTTCATATTGTAGATGTTCATGTCATTAAGTAGCAATGAAAATCTCAAGTATAAATCACGTAGTGTTTCCCCTTCTTATAAGCAAACTTATAGAATTCATCATAAAGCTTACACTCTCTTTCCTGTTTCGTCAATGAAGTTCCTTGCATGAGAAGTTGAATTCTTTCCCAAAGTTCCTTGGCGACTTTATGATTGCTAACCAATGCATAGACCTCTGGTGGTAATCCTTGGAGAATGATATTTGTTGCCTTGATATCACAATCAGCTTGAATTGCTTTCGTAGCAGATAACTCGGAATATTTCTTTGGTCTAATCACTCCATTTTCCTCAATCGTAGACCAGATAAGTGGACCATTTTCAACGGATTCAAGAATCATTCTTCCATGTTGTCTATTCATCATATATAGCTCCATTCTGCTTTTCCAAGAATTGCACATACCTTTTTCCAACATAGGTGGATGATTGTCAGCACCCGAAAGAATCGCTTTGTCAGTAAGAGTCGTCAGAAATTTGTATGTTAAAAGATTATTGTCGGATCGAACGGTGGTAGAAAGAAATTGTGTTTTAATTAAGGTTGTCTTTTTAAGTCTTGAGATTTGTTTAGTTCGGTTTCTATTAAACTTGACTAGATCGGTTATCTTCTGGAGATGATTAGATCGGTTAATTCTTGGAGATGACTAGATCGGTTGTCTCTGAAGATGACTAGATCGGTTGTCTCTGAAGATGACTAGATCGGTTGTCTCTCAAAAATGACTAGATCGGTTGTCACACAAAAACAACTAGATCGGTTGTCTCACAAAAATGGCTAGATCGGTTGTCACACGAAAATGACTAGATCGGTTGTCTCACAAAAATGACTAGATCGGTTGTCACACAAAAATGACTAGATCGGTTGTCTCACAAATATGACTAGATCGGTTGTCACACGAAAAATGACTAGATCGGTTATCTCACAAATCTAACTAGATCGATTGTCACACTGATGTAGACTAGTTCGGTTGTCACTTACGTAGACTAGTTTGGTTCTCACTGATGTAGACTAGTTCGGTTGTCTTACGAAACCCAATTTTTCAAAACTCAAAAAGACACGTTTTTGATGATTGTTTTCTGAAATTTTTTGTACCAAAAGTGTTACTAAGCCTATAGGGACAAGAAAAATAAAAACTTTAAGGTTTTTAAGCCGAAAATTTTAAAATCAAAATTTTGACCTTTATAAAGCTAACGAACCCAAATGACACAAAATAAGAGATTTTCGTATGAATCTAAGCACACACACCTAAATCCAAGGATACTAGATCAAAACTACCTATGTAGATGAACTTTTAGTGTGGAATTTAAGCTTAGAAAACAAGAAAAAACCAAAAATAAAAAACGAATGGTATTAGAGGAAAACAACACGAAAACTTTAACAAACGCAATATCTAAACACATCACTCCATGGATCTTGATACCAATTGAAGAACAATCAGGTTAACATACATGGAAATAGGAAGAGAGTTATTTTAGTGAGAGAGTGGGTTGGATGAACACTTAGAGAGAGAGAAAGTAAACATAAGATAGAAAATGTATTATGTGTGAAAAATAAACAACCAACCACCCCTCCAAGGCATGGAGAGGTGTATAAATACTAACCTTGACCGGCTATGGATGGGCCTTTATGGGCTTTCCATGGGCTTTTCCTTATCTTTAGCCCGGTTAGCTTACTAAACAATACATTGTGGACTACGAGCTAGAAACGTAAAATACGTGGAGTGACCGATCTTTTTTTGGATTCCTAACACTTCCCAATGAAAAATCTAAAAATTTCTGAAACACACCTTCTGTTCTTATTGGTGCCTTGTAATTTAGATGGTTACTGTATTCCCCTATCGAGAACGGCCCGCTGAAATCACCTGTTGGCTTGTCAGGATCGGGTATCCCTGAGAATCAATGCGTACCCCGAAAAAACTCGTGTATGCAGCGACGGGAAGGGATCCGGTTTATGTGGTACTGCTGGAAATTTCAGCTGTTGGGTTGATGGGTGTGGTATGGTGGTGCATGGTGGCTATGTAATAGGGTAACTATAGGTGGGGTACGGGTTGAGTTGAATGTCGGTGCGTCATGATAGGGCGACGGTTGTAGGGTGTGGTCACTACGGTTGGTGGCGGGTGTAAGGTTTTGAGCACCCGCATGATCTCAGCGAATTGTTGATCAGATTCAACCTTATTTTTGTCCATCGTTTCCTGCAACAGTCTCCTATGCTCATTGGCGTCTGCCTGAATCGCTGGCTGTTCCGCTTTGTACTGTTCGAAACTCGCTTCCGAATCGGCAATTTTTGTCATCGTGAACCAGAATTCCCATAGTTAGCAGATGGGGTGCTCTGATACACAATTTTGATTAGAAACCAAATTGATAACAGCAAAAACAAACAACTGTAGTCGGATGCTTGTCGATAAATTGAAAAACAAAAGTAAATCCTATAGAACAAGAAGAAAATAAAACAAGAAATCCTAATCCTCCCCTAATATATAGGTGCAGATTACTTCTTTCTCAAACTAATACAAAAAATAAACCAAAATAACATAATTAATCATTAACTAATAATTAATGACAATTAGTCCCTCGACCCTAAAGATTCATATCACAAATAAATTAACTTACATGATCACACTTTTTTCATTTTT